>ML783205.1:239346-252417 GCA_009831015.1 Picea engelmannii | reverse complement strand
AACGGTCCTTTGTGAACAATGCCTGATATGGAACCAAAGATTTGATTTGAAATGTGTATGAGCGCACATGATTCCTGCTTTGTGTAGCAATGACCCATGGAGAACGCCTCTGCCAAACGCTCGCTTGCCACTTTCACCAGCGCACGACTCTGCGAAGAAACCCCTGTTAGCTGCTGAAAGTAAGTACTTTCAACAACGCACCACTTTGTAGAAGACCCTCCTTAGCTGTTGAAAGCATGTACCTTTGACAGCGTGCCACCCGAGAACTGATTTTAAAAACCTTTTAAGATTTGACACTTTCAACAGCGCGCCAACTGATGAAACGATCTCCTTAACTGTTGAAAGTGGGCACTTTCCACAACGCACAATGAACCTTTGAAAACACGTTAGCTGTGGAAAGTAAAAAATGACAATTTTGAAAAAGAAGACTTTACAATCCAAATTATTCCTAAGTCAAACTGAAATCTGAAATTTTTCTCAGCTATAAAAACTCAAAAGTAACTTGAGGACGCTACCAATAGCCATGATATCCACTACAGAATTCAACCGAAAGAACGGTTTCATTTTGAGAGTTAACACCTCCAAACATGTAATGCATAAAAAATTTCTAATAATTCCAAATCGTGTGTTGTGTAATTCTCTTCATTATTTCTTATTTTCCTTGAAATATATATGATAACTCGACCTTCTTACATATGTACTCCACTCAATCCTTCCTTGGATGCGTCAGTGCATACTAAGAATTTCTTTTCCATATCTAGAACTATCAACATCGGTGTTGTTTTTAATAATTCCTTAAGCTTCTAAAATGCTTCTGTGCATTTCTCTAACCATGCAAATTTCTTATTATTTTTTTGCAATTCTGTAATTGGGTTTGATATTTTTAAAAATCCATCACAAAACGTTGACAATAACCTGCTAATACCATAAAAATACATACTTCTTGCAAGTTCGTCAGTTCTGGCGATTATATAATAGTGTCTACCTTTGTAGGATCCACAACAATGCCTTCTATAGAAATAATGTGTCCCAAATAATGAATCATCATCTGATAAAAAGAACACTTTTTCCATACAACTTGTTTTCTCTTAAACACTGCAAAACTAATCTTACATGTTCATCGTGCTCTTTTGTCCGAGATTAATTAATCTATCATCAATAAATACTTATACAAACTTTTCCAAGTATTTGTAGAATGCCCCATTCATTAAGATCATGAATACACCAGGGGAATTTATCAATCCAAATGGTAATAGAGTAAATTTGTAAAGTACAAATCTTGTATTAAATGTTGTCTTAGGAATGTCTTCTTCTTTCATTCACAATTGATGATATCCCAACCTCAAATCAATCTTTGAAAACATTGTCTCCCCCTTCATTTGATCAAATAAGTCATCAATCCTCGGTAATATGTATTGATTCTTGATCGTGGATTTGTTTAATTGACGATAGTTAATGCAAAGCCTCCACAAACCATCCTTCTTCCTTACAAAAATTACTGGTGCACCCCAGAGTGATATACTTGGACGTGTAAGTCCCAAATATAATAAATCCTTAAATTGCATCTTTAACTCTTGCAATTCAAATGTTGACATCCGATATGGTGTTCTTTCAATTGGTCATGTTCCAAGTTTTAGATCTATAGTAAATTCCAATTCTCTATTCGACAGTAAACTCAGTAGTTCTTCAGGAAAAACATCAACAAACTCTGATACTACTGGAAAGTCTTCCAATATTTATGTGTCCCCCTTTTTGTTAAGAGATAATATGGCATACAACTTACATCCCTTGCGAATATTTTTCTTCAATTGTAGGGAAGTAATAAATCTTAGCGATACTCCTTGGTTTTTCTCTACAATTACTCTGTTATGTCCCAAATCATCAATTAAGCTTAATCTTTCCGTCTAACAGTTACATATCGCGTCGTGCGATTCTAACCAATCCATTTCAATCACCATGTCGTAAGAACCCAAGGTTGTGAGAAAAAGGTTTACACATGCGACAAATTCACCGAAATTAAAAATAAAATCCTTAATCTTTCCTCCAAATTTTTCCTTGGCTCCCAATGCCAGCTCTACATATCTAAAATCATCTTTTTTGACTTCCTTCACCTTGATTCTTTTGAGCACAACACTAGATATAAAACTCTCAATAGCTCCTGGATCTATCAAAATACTAAACTATTGATCTGTTATCATACATGACATATTGAGAACTGTAGATTGATGCTCGTCCTGGTGGTTATTAACTGCTACATGAATCCTATGGGCCTTGCCCAGATATCCTATTGTCATCTATCCTGCTAATCCAGACATTCTCTCCTTTTCAATAGAGAAATATCTCTGATAGTGGGGTTATCCACAAGTCCAACGTCCATCTTTAGGGTCGGTGCTCGTAGTTCCAGAGGAAGGATCTTATGGTATAAGGTTCTAAGATCCCCGATCTATTATGTGGAATAGTTCTATACTACTGATGGTGTTGAGGACGACATGGTTGTTGCTGCAGTAGTGCTCTATACATAGTTCTTTGACTGGTAGTCTGTCTACGTGGTGCAAAAAATATAGGTCCTCTGCGTGTATCACGGTGCCTAGAAATCTGTCTAATGGATGCCTGTTGCTACGACGCTCTAAGTTGCGTATGTCCTGTCTTCCTGGAAGGAGTCCTACCCTAACCCACACTGTTCAACTCTTCTTCAGTGATAAAATATTTATGTACTGCATCATGCAAAGTCTGAGGCATCAAAATCCTCACCTTAGCACGAATGTTGTAGTTGAGACCAAACAAAAATTTATTCACCTTCAACTTTTCAGTGTTCAGGTGTGGAGCGTATTTGAGAAACTCCATAAACCTAGCCTCATACTCAGGTACTTGTTGAGATCAATTCCCTCTTCAGGAATTTCCCTCCCTTTTCTATCTTCCCAACTTTTTTTTTCCATTTATTTTCCCTCTTCTATACCTACCCTCATCCCCATTTTCTTTTCCCCCTTCTCTTTCCCCTTTCTAGTTACCATACTTAGTCGTATTTCAAAAAATCGGAGGCTTCACGGGTTGGAAAAATCATGGGTATTCACCTCTATCCATGTTCCTATATCATGAGTCTGACCAACCATGGGTTCACAGGTTCAAGCTTTCATCTCCCAAATTTCGTAATATCCATTTTGCACCCAAAGACATGTGATCTACATTATGACCGTTAGACTTGTCACTGGTACTGAGCTCCTAAGTATATCATTTCTCCTATATCCAATTCTGACTGAACGTTGTGAAAAACTTGGCTTACTTTCGATCGTTCGCAGGTTCTCAGGTTGGTGGGTTCATAAAAATCCCCAAATTCAAATTTATCTCATCCGTCCCGTCCATCTTCGTGCTTTTCCCAATATGCATTTATTATGGTTTAATGCTAATAATTGATCATGCAGGTTACCTAAATATCTTCATTAATAAGCAAAGGGATTGAGGATATTTTTCATTAAATTGCATTAAATCACGATTTGTTAAGGGTTATATTATTGTTATATCTCAGAAAGGTTTCATTTCAAATTATTATCCAGTTGAAAGAACACTCTCGTCAACTTATGGAAGAAACAACCAAACAACAATTATGTGGTGATACTTTGAATTTTTTTGGTCGTGAAGACTAGAACCTCCAGTGGTCCAGAGCATACTCATATTACTAATCTCCTCCTGCACAAAAATATATAATATGGACATCTGAAATCACTGGCACAAGGGGTCTCCCCAAGGTATTCGAATGCAAATAGTTGGTTCCATGGTGCATTGAGAAATATGTATCGATTCAGAAAATCATACAACTCTAGGATCATTCCCACATCTCTCTTTCACTCAAAGTGTTTTGTAACATGTTGAATCTCTTTGACCAACACTTACCTTCAAAGGAGAGGATTGCAGAGATTTTGTGAAAAAACATGACAATGGCCAGGACCTCTTGCCTGAGTTCTTGGAGAATCGCATGGTTGTACCAGAATACATAACCATGATTCAGGTCGACTCGTTCAAAAACCCCTTTTGGGAAATCGCTTGGTTGTTTACCAGGTTAATAGGCCAAGAAAGCACTACCACCATTTCCGGCATGATTCTTTATATTTTATATTTTATAGTTAAAGAGAAAGATGATCTAAATAAATAAGAAGGTTTTTACAATGATGTTGTATTACCCTTTGGAAACAAAGTCTCTAACATGACGGAACTAAGGAGAAGAGAGGAGGATCTTCCCTACCCAAGTCAGATAAAACAGTTGAATGCCTGCTGGAAGAAAAAGATTAAAAATTTGAATAATATTGTTTAAGAATGCAACCAAGATATATCAAAGAGGGAGGAACTGTTCAATAGGATCACAGAGATATACCTAGTCGGAGGTACTAACGAAGTACAAGACCCCAAATTAATTCTCAACTCAATGTTCCTAACAAAGCAACAGTTTGTTGTACAAGTTGAGATATTTAAAGGGTTATCAGTTGAAAAGTTTTATGGTATGCTTGAATATGATGAATATGACATAGACAATTGGCTAGTGGACTGTTCCATGAAGAATCAAGATATTGAAGAATCACTACATGGTATTTACCTTGATTTGAGAGACTTGGAGGGCAAGCTATTCAACATAAAAAAAATTCCTGAGATAAACATGGCACCAATGAAAAATTATAATGAATAATGGTTCAAGAAAGCAATCGACAAATTAACCAATGAAGGGAAAGAAATAGTTGAGACAATTCCTGTAACTGTTAATGAAGACAATAAAAGGAAACCAACAAGCAAGTGAAGAAACGAGAGAACATCATATTAAGTTTATGTTAATCACATCTTTCTTTCTTTATCAGTTCCTTCGTCCAGTTACTCCACTTCTTTGACTAGAAAGGTTTAACCAAAGTCTGATAACTTCTCTTTTTCTTCTTTCCAGGTCTTGTTGTTATTTTATCGCCCATCATCCCCCTTCTACAATATTAATTCTTGTTTATATTTTCTTTATGGTCTGTAGGATCCTCAATCCCAGTCCTAAGGTCAAACACAATTTTTAAATTTCAAAGAGAGCTATATAAAGTATATGTAACAGACTATATATTTTTTATAAATTTCAAGAGAGCTATTTTGGGATCAGTTTTGATTGTTCTTTGTAACTCTGAGTTTTGAGTATAAAGTATTTGAGATTGATCTATCATTATATTTATTTGAGCTACCCATGTTTTCACTATGTTAAAGTTCTCTTATGCATGTGGATCATCTTATTTTTATTTTATGTGATCATAAATCTTTAGTTTAACTATGATGGATGTGTGGAAATTTTTCTTATCTGCTTTAAATGTATGAAGTGTGTGGTTCTTGGTCATTTCTCAGGAACTTTATCTAAATGGAAAACAAAACATTTTCCTTTTATTTTTCTTAAAATATTTATATTTATTTTATTACCACGACGAACTTTTGCAAAGTCCCATATTTTGAAGACCTAGAGTCCCAAGAAAATCTTAAAGTAAAGAGGAGTACCACCTCTATAAAAACGTAGGGGGATTTACATCCTTATGAGGTTGTCATTTCGATCCTAACATATTTAAGCATCAACATTTTTGGTGACCATACTGTTGATTAATTGGGTTGATTTTCATTGATGTCAACCCTTGAATAAAGTCCGGTAGTGAATTCTGGTAGCACAAAGGTTTGGGTAATGGACCCAGGTTTGTTTGATGTATAATGGTATGATTTTTGATATATTTTCAGGTAATACTATTCTATATGGATAGTACATGTCATGCCATTTTCGGTGGTATGTGGAATGTCACATAACTCCTCACAGTTTGAGAGTTATGGCCTTACAAAGTTGAAGGACCCTCATATGATTGGCTTGAAACCCCAAAAGGTCAAAGAAGTCAAAGTGCTTGCAAAGAAAAAATTATTTAAATAATAAAGTGAAGTGACAAAGTCAAAGAGGATTATTTAAATAATAAAGTGAAGTGACAAATTCAAAGAGGATTATTTAAATAAAAAGTGAAGTGACAAAATCAAAGAGGATTATTTAAATAATAAAGTGAAGTGACAAAGTCAAGGAGGATTATTTAAATAATAAAGTAAATGGAGAACTTTCTAATTATGGAAAGTGGTTATAAGAAGGTTAATCCTAAAATGAGGAAAATGGTTTAAGTGGTCAAGTGGCTATTGGATACATGCACAAGTGGAAATTTGGGCAAAGTTGGACATAGGTGACTATGTGGACAAAGTCGCTATGTGGACAAAGTGACCTTGAAGATGTTTCTAAGGAATCTACTTGGAGAGTATAAATAAGAGGCAAGGCTCTCTCATTTTAATCACACTTGAGAATATTGAATATCTACAGGTGACCAAGGTAACCAAAGAATATCTAAGATGAATTTCAGAGGGAAGGTGAAGTAAAGAAGGCTGAAATTCAAGGGAGGATAAATTCTTTTGATGATGCTTTCTAAGGTATGTTATTTACAGGTCATCTCACCATTTTCACAATAATTTTTTTTTAGAATGAATCAGATCGTGAAATTAGGATACCATTGAGAAAACATATCCAAGTAGCCATGGTATGAATTTCATATTGTGGGTCATTGTATTTTTAGAGTTACACTCCGTGGAAAATAGGGTTTGTGGCTAGTCTTGAAACTAGTCTAAAACAAGTGTTTCAGGTAAAAACGTCATAACTTCTTCATAACAGATCCAAATTCAGTAAGGAAAAATGTGTTGGTTATAGTATAGTCTATAGTATTATATGTAAAATTTTCAAATCCATAAAACAAATATTCCATGCGGGGCACGCTCTACAAGTTCACTCTCTAGATTAAGCCAGAATTCAACAAGGTATGCCATTTTTGCTATAACTCCTTTTCTGAGAGGTTCCAAGTAGTGAAACCTGGAGGAATTGCACAAAACACATTGAAGAACATTGTGTACTATTTTCAGATATTTATTCATTACATGTACATAGTTATGATTATTTCAAGTTAGGGTTGTTGACTAATCCAAAACTAGTCATGTGAGACTAAAGTAAAGTTTGATGAAAATGCTAGTCTCTTGTTGTTAAAGTTAAGGAAGGTTTACATGTATGTGATCATATAAAACATGTCTATTATAGAGTTACAAATCATTTTTGGATGATTAAATTGATGAGGTCTTTTGGTTGAGGTACATGTTGGGTACATGGTTGAGACAAGTAGTTGGTGAGTTGGCACATACATGAAGTGTATAGTTGATGATATTGGTACATATTGATGAGTCATAGTTGATGAGTAGTTGATACATGATTGGTACATACTTGGTACATGGTTGGAGGCACTTGTTAGTAGTATTTTTGACACATGGTTTATGGATGATGTAGCATAATTGTATTGGTATATTATTAGAAGCACATATTGATCTTGGTGATGATTATGAGTTGTTGTGTTATGCTTGGTTGATGCACATATTTGTGAGTAGTCTTGGTGATTGATCTTGGTGAGTAGATCTGATTTGGTTGATAATATTGATGAGACAGGTTGTTTGGACAAGTTATTCGTACAGGTTTGGTGCATGGTTGATGTACTTATTCATGGTACAGGTTGAGGTACATGTTGGTGCATGGTTGATGCACTTGTTTATGGTACAGGTTGTTTGGTACAGGTTGGTGCATGGTCGATGCACTTGTTTATGGTACATGTTGATTACAGGTTGAGGTACAGGTTGATGCATGGTTTAGGTTATTAGTACAGGTTGTTTGGTGTAGTTTGATTGGTATAGTTTTACAACATTATATCTCACAGTGATAGTGTAGCAATGGTTCCATCATTCTACTTATATACCAGGGCAGTTGGACGAGGTAAGGACATGTGGTTGTAGTCACCTTCCAGTTGTATCTGTAGAACATAGGGGGTTGTAGCCTCCTTCTGGTTGTAGCAAGAGAATTGGGGAGTTGGAGCTTCCCTCAGGTTGTAACCTGAGAAACTAGGGATTTGGAGCTTCCTTCTAGTTGCATCTAGAAAAAAAAGGAAGTTGGTGCTTCCAATGAATGTAATTCTTAAAGACATATAAGAAAAAGAATTATGTGGTTTCTCCTACTTTGGGTTTCCATGTAAAACACTGGTGTACTTTGTATGTGTGTCATTGCTCATTTGTTCATTGTTTATTTACTATGCAAATATTGGATGATAATGATACATTGGTATAGCACTTGCATTTTATGGTGAAAAAGGATTATATTTCTCTATTATTGATTCACCCCCCCTCTCAGTAATCCAACACATACCGGGGAATGAACTGAAATTTGGAATATGGTCTAGCATTTTTTGAAAATATATGACTTTGCCTTGTGCAACCCCCCCCCCNTTCTTCTCTCCTCAAGGGCTACATGACCTCCTGGTCTAGGATCGATTAGTCACCCGAGTCGAATTGACTCTTCGGTCCCCTGTTGGAACCCAATGCAATTTTCAGAGGTCCCTATTTCTCCAAAGTGCGGGTTCTACCAACCCCGTGGCTCTCTTATTGTGCTCCTTTGAAGAAAGTTTGATAGTGGCACTATTCCTTCATGCTAGGAACCTTTAATTATATGACCTCGAGCTGTGTCCTGAGGCTAAACCCTGAAAGGCGCTTTAGGCTTCAGTTTTCAGCCTCTTCTCAACAACCAACTCCTATTTCCTCGAACTCTGAATCGGCGAACGCAAAATAAATACGAGGATCAATGGTCCCCGTCACTTTCTTAGATAAACGATTGTGATCTATTCAGACTACGGCCTTCGAGATTATTTCCTCTTTGCTCTCCTCTGATTTCTTCCAGAGTACTACTTCTTCGAAATATGTGGATCTCCTCCATGTGTCCCTTCCAGATCCAACAACCTGGATTCACTCCACTCTTCGCGACTTTGCGAAGTTTTCTCTTTTCTCTTGGAAAATCTTCTGGAACTCTATCTCCCGAATGTCTTGTTCTTTCACCACCTGTATTTTCCTGATGATGGGCAATTCCACTTGCCTTCAGGACTTTGAAAATTCCTGGATCTTGTGAATGCTTAGCACTTTTCTCGATGTCTGAGACTTGGACTTCTCTTGGCCTCTTCTGCACTCCTTACAACAATTATGTATGTGATGACGCTAGTTATTCTGAGCTTTTCTTGCTCAACCTTGAAGGTTCTAGACCCTTCCGCATCCTTCTGCGGACCTTCTGGTCCTGGTGCCCTCCTGGAAATTCCATGCTCTTTCTTCGGATATTGTAAGATGAATTCACCTTGTCTCTGGCATAATCCTTGCGCTTGGTTAAGCCTAGCCTTCAGATGACTTCTCGCAACACTTGTACAAGTGTTGGCCTAGTGCACTCCTTGCATAGGTCTTACTTCTGAATTCCTGAAATCCTTCATATTTCCCAAGGCAACTTCTACCTCTCACTCAATGCACGCTTACAGATCTCTCTTCCCTTAGAGTGTTCAGTAACTCTGGATTTTTTTCTCAATGTATCTAACTCTCTAGACTGTGTTGGTTTTGTCCACACTCGCACCTACTCAATGACCACCTAGTAGAGTCTTACAGATTATTCAACAACTTTGTGCTACGCTTCTTCCTACGTAGACTTTCCTCCAAGGTATTCAACAACCTTGAGGTTCTCCTTTGAGTATGTGAATTATTCTAGTGTTCCCTCCTGACATGTTATCCTTTGACTCGAAAGAGTTCAGACATGCACTCCTTGCATTGGCTCACAAAGTCTCGACACTTTTTCACGCATTCCTTGCGTTTATCCTAGAGAACCCATAACTAATTCCACAAACTCACAGATAGAGGATTATATCCCTATCCTTGCAGATGAAATCTAACACATGCATCTACAACTTAAACACACCAATAAACGTAAATGAAATTCATCAATAACATCCATCACACAAGAAATTACAACAGTGGAATTTGTTCTTTTATATTAATGCCAAAATGTCAATTACAGTGTAGGAGTATGGACTGCAATTGAGTCTCAGCTCTCAACTCTCCTCTCAACAACACAACTAACCCGAGTGTCAACAGCATCTACTAGGAAACAATACAAATATTTATACAAGAGGGGCTCAACGAGCTTTCCCTCAAAGATACACTAGTGGTGTCTAATCACCATTCAAAATGCATGACTAATGAGGCAGATTACAATGAGTGTAAATCTAGCCTGAATCTGGTCTAGATCCTTCCTATCGTCAACCACTTAAGGTGACATCATCTACAATTTGTGCGAAAGCATGGCTTGGCTCTTCCATCCTAAAATCATTTAATTGTTTTAATTGCAATTTACATTCCAAGGGAAAAATAAGAGGGCGATGCCTCTCCCCTCCTTTGAATGTGCACTAGCATGCTAGAAAGCTAGCATGTGTTGAGGTGGAGCGATGCTCCTGCATCATACTCCATTTCTACGAAAACTCATGAGCTCCTGCTCATGAACTTCCCAGCTCTGCTGAAATCCTCCTTGATCCCAAACTTTCTCCTGGAGTTGTCCTCCTGCTCCTTTTTTTTGTTGCTTCTGTTGCATCCCCGCTACTTGTGCAGGTTCTCTTATGTTCAACTCCTCCTTGTTGAAAACTTCTTCTGTTGTCTTGAGCATAAAACCTTGAGTAAGATTATAGAAGATAAAATACCAAATGACCCATTCATACTCGGTTTTTATAAGAATGAAATGCCCCCAAATGTGAAATATGATATCATAACATCCCAGATGGATACCTTGGAGGAAGCAATGACTAAAGCCACTGAGATGGAATAAATTATGATTGAAATGGGCATTGAACTCAACATTATACTGGGAAAAGTACAAAGGAAGTTGGGAGGATTAAGTATTGATAATCAAGGAGCCTCTAGCTCAATAAATAATGAATAATTCAAGCCACGACTGACCCAAAATAAAATAATTGGAGGAGGATTTTTCAAGGGAACCATACCAGATGTGAAGGTAGACCATGTTGCAGCACAAGAAACCAAGCAAAGATTTGAAATTACACAAATGAATAGAACTATGAAGCAAATGTAGAACGAGATAACCAGACTAAGAAGGGGGGATAATTAGGTGGAAAATCCAAGAATGTTGGTCCTAGAGAAAAGAAGGAACCATCCTTAAGAAAACATAGTGGGGTTTGAAAACATGGATAATATGCAAAGACCAAGGGTTCAAAGGGAGCCTACTCCCAACACAGTTGTTCTAGATGATGTATATGATGAGAAAATGGTTGAGAAAGAGAACTATTATTCACCTGATGAAATTTTTGAAATTGTACAGATGGACGGATGTGAGACGTCTATTGGAGTTACTTCACACATACCTAGGATTTATTTTTCCTAAGGTTATTCCTTGTTTATTAGTCATAATTAGTCATTATCCAGTCTCCTATATTTTAGGGGAGAATATTTCACCTGGAGAATATTCTCTTTCAGTTGACACTTCAGTTTGACTAGTTGAGTTGAGTTCAGATGTTGCATTGGCTTTGTCACCATGCAACATTGGGATCATCACCAACTCACTATTCTTTGTTCAGTCAGTTAACTAAAGACTAGTTGACTAGTTAACTCAGCTAGGTGGCAGTTCACTCCCGTAACTGCCTGAGAGACTAGACTAGGTGGCAGTTTACTCTTGTAACTATTGGTGTGTGTCCATATCAATCTAGACCACCACTATGGTTCATTATTTACTCATTTATTCTATATATATTGTAAATTACTCACTCTTTGACTGTGGAATACAGTTAATGATAATTCTTTCATTCTTTCTATCTTGCTTCTTCTTTCTCAATTTCTCTCTGCAAATGTGTGTAGTATTTTCTAGATAGATCTATTCTGTGCAGGTTCAACACATTTACATGGTATCAGAGCTGATAGACTGCTAAGAAAAAACTACACCAAATCATTTTTTGCAGGTACAAAAGATCGAAGACAACAAAAGATGGATTATTCACCAGAAATACTTCTCACGCCTCATAACTATTTGGAATGGAAGCCAAAAAAATTTCTTCTGCTAAGATGCAAAGGCTTATACCAAATAACCATGGCAATGGAAGTAGAGCCTAATTCTGTCGATGAGAAAAATGAATTTCTCAATAGACAAGATATGGCCATAGGAAGTATCAACATGTCTGTTTCTCCCGAAATTTTCCATCAAGTATATGAAGAATCAAAAGGATTAACTCCAAATGAATTATGGAATAGATTAGAGGTTCTATTTGAGAATAAAGAATATTGTGAATATTTCATGCAAGAGGTCGAATAGATAGAGCCAGAAGAGAAACCATCAGAAGATCAAGCCTCTTATTATGAAGAGTCTTCTACAAACGTTTTTGCAGAAATTAGTATTCCAATAATTGAAGATGATGTCTACTCCATTTCAGATTTGTTTTTAAAAATTCATGTGGAATATATATGGCATGCATCTCAGGAATCACATGTAGACACTTTTGCATGCACCATCCATGCATCTCAGGAGACAAAAAGAGAGTTGCGCACATCATACGCCATTATGATATTTTCTTAGAAAAATTTGCAGAACCAAATTGGATATTTGAATTCCTCTCGGGAAAATATCCAATTTCAAAAAAACAATCGTCCAAAACGGAGTCCGGAAAGTGAAGTTATGATCTTTTTAAAATCAACAACATTTCAGCATTTTTCTGGAAACGACCGCATGGTTTTCAAAATTTCATCCAAAATTTATTTGGATATTATTCATTACAAGAATATAAAGTGGATATGTGTGGAAATATCAATGATGCATATACTTCATCAGATCTGTGCAGACATCTACATCTTCAACAAAATTTTCAAAGAGAACAAACTTGCACAGTTGCGAGGTCTTCTTGGAGTGAAGGACGACATGGTTGCTTAGCAAATGCCTTTTGTTCCTTTTCATTTTTTATTTTATGCATTGTAATTTGAGGGGGGGTTTTGTTCCCATGAGGTTTTCCCTCTTTCCTCGTTTAGTTCAGTGTATATTTTGTATTTGGGTACCTAACATGGCCTCATAGCCGGGACCCATTCTTTATTTTCACCATAGTGATGTTCAGGGGGGGTGTTGGAGTTACTTCACACACACCTAGGATTTATTTTTCCTAAGGTTAT
>ML783205.1:196673-218341 GCA_009831015.1 Picea engelmannii | reverse complement strand
GGAGTGAAGTGTGTTGCTCACGAAAAATGGCTTGCCTATTGAATCATCCATTTGTCTCCAAGCACAACACCTTTCCAATGTGGAGGAAAAAGAAAGAGAACATGATACTCAACAACAACACAAGTTTGAAATGTTTTGACAACGTCATGATTCCACTAAACATGCTTGAAAAGTTTGATATCTTGGATGGGTAATAAAGACGAAGGACTAGGTAAATAGTAAATACCTATCAAGTCGTTTGAAAACCCTAGTAATTATTGACCGCCAAACCCTCACGTGGCACCATACGAGTTTTTTCTGCTCTGAACAGGCAGCTCCACCAGGATAATAACTGTAACAAATTCTAGTTTCTTCTGCTCTGAACATGCGGCTCCACCACTAGCATCTCTGACTCTTGCCCTTTTTTCCGTTCCGTCGAGGGGAAATAAGCACAAAAATTCAATATATGTAAACCAGGCCTTGGGGAATTAGATATTTTCGGGATGGTCACTAGAGAGAGCAAATCCCATACAATTTATACCAGGTGCGAGGGCCAAAATGTAGCTACCCAGTGCCCATACCACAAAATCTGGGCGAATTAAACCATAAACCCCGATTTTACCAAATGGGTGGGCGAAGAAGTTATCAAAAATTCCCATACTTCTAGAAATTTGGCTAATGGAAGCTTGTCCCTCCAAATTGCAGGGGTGAAATATATATATTTTTTTCTCAATCTCTCCTAAAAACATGGGCTAACCCTATACATGATTTTTCCCCTAAAATAAATTACGGGCTAATAATATAAGTTTTAAAAAATCACTTTAATACAAAAAATTCACCCAATAAAAAATTGGAAGCCCCTAAATTTCGCCCATGGCCGAAATTTCGCCCCTAAAATCATCTATGACCAAATGGTCTAGAAAAACATATTGTAATGTTCAGAAGGAGGATTGGGGGTGTTTTTTTTGTGGAATACGGCCTTGGAGAGCATGCTAAAAAAAAAACTCTTTTCACACAAGAACAAAATTCCGCTTCTCGATGACAACAAGGGTTAGATCTCGGTTATCTTACCCAGAAGATGCGCATTTTCCTATCTGTTTCTGATTTTTCGAGATCGCACAGGGCATGGGGCAAAGAGAATACGCAAATATAAAAGAGTAGCAACCCAAAAACAAATAATATCAAACCGAAATAAAACCAAAATAAAACTTTTCAAAAATTTAAAAAATGCGTATTCAGGCTTTATACCTCTGGATCTGACTGTAATGGCCGTATCTTGGGAAAACATAAACCTTTTCGAGTGAAACAAAAAGTGTTCCTAATTGAAATGAGTTCTACGGATGCAATGGAACAGTTCTCTCATCCCATAAATGTATGTAAATGACATAAAATGGATATGAGGCAACTCGGCTTCACGATCTCGATCTAAAACATGAGCGGGTCTTCAAACAGGCTCTGATACCATTTTCGACAAAACATGTATTCCAAAAGGGGATGAACACCTTTAGTAACCACTCACATAACTAGATAAAATATCAACACACCGATGTTTTCATGTGGTAAAACCCCTACGAGGAAACATCCACGGCCCCAACCAACATGGCCACTTGGAGAAGTTTATTAATGCAAATAAAAATATTACAAAGATATTTTCTCACAATCGATCATCAGAAAATGACCCTCCATGCTCTTTAAATAGAGATCATGGACCAATTGGGTGTTAATCCATGGATCAATGGTCATTAAGATCGATGAGAGTATGAACCGTCAGATCACTCTATGTTGGGAACATATCGTGACTGTCGAATTTCCTAACTACAAATGCATACTAATGCATACTAAAGAAACACACTAGAAAACACACTTTTACCTAATGGAAATATAGACCAAGTAGATCTTAACTAACTCCTAATTGTCTAAATATCCTAACAGTTGAGTTCCTTCGGTTTGAAACCGATTACAATGATTAAAAAGGAAATGTTTCAGTTTTCTGAAACTGATTATAATAATTACAAATGACAGTTTCGGTTTTGCAACCGATTACAATGATTAGAAAGAAAACGTTTCATGATATGAATTTTGACTCCTCTAACACTTCAGTTATGTTATTTTCCACTTGTTCTACTCTGGTATTCCACCTGATCTGCCATCTTTAGTGACATCTGGACATCATTGACTGGACCCTGGAAAACTACACTTTGTCTTACCCAATCGTATTATCTCCTTCCATTGCAAGTCAGAAGGGATGTCGTAATCTATCATTTCTTTGATCAAGATCTCCAGGTCAATGCAGGAAGCATATGACATGACTGGTAGTCCAAGTTTGACCACTTTGAACTAATTCAAAATCTCAAAGTCTATAATCAGATGCTCAACCAATGTAGCTCCTTTCAGATTTTCCTTCAGGGTTTCAAACTTGGAGTGATCCATTCTGCACTGAGTGAGGTGAGCATTGTATTCTTCCCAATCATACAATTTTTCTTTTCCATCCAAAAATGTTGGGAGGCCTTTGATAAACAATTCTTCAAACAAATATTTGAATTCTTCCACACTTTGTTCCATCTCTGTTGCCTTGGTTTGGACTGATTTCAACAGGTTATGTTTATGGCATTTTGGGCCCATTTTGATCACTTCTTTGCTAAGGCTTCATTTACAACAGTGCACCTGCTTCTGGCTGTAATTGCTATGCTGTCTTTATCATTGATGAAATTCAAATACACTCTTAACTTGGCAGCTTCAAAAACTATAGAATCCCTCATGATATTCTTTCCTCCCTGCAACAGGCCTTTGCCTCTTAATCTCATATTCAACTTATCTATCCTTTCCTGCAGGACGTCATTCTTATTTTGAAATTGAGTTGTTTTTTCATCCTTTGCTTGCATCTCCTGCTTCAATTTCTCTATGCTCCCTTTTAACCCTTTGATTTCTCCTTCTTTAAGGCTAACTTGTGACATAGCCTGGACAAGTCCTTCAGTGTTTGGCCCAACTTCTGCAGCAAGAGGTACAACTACAACCTTGTTCACCAATTCTGTCTACTCTTGTGACCACTTCACCTTTTCTCTTTCCAGCTGCAATTCCCTAGCCTTGTAGTCCAATGCCTCTTGACAAAGTGTTTCATTTTCCTGTTCTAGAGCAACCAATTTTGATGTTTGTGGATTCTCTGTGGCAGACATTTTCAATTTCTTCTTTAATATTTGAATTAATTTGTCTTGTTCATCCAATGAGGATTTCACCCCTTGAGGACCTTCAGATTCCAACCTCTTGACCTGAGTCTGCCAAGCTCTGCTGGATTCTTTTTCTTTCCTCAACTTCCCTTCTAATTTCATTGCATAAGATGACAACTTTGAAATTTTCAATCTTAAATTCAGGTAATTAGAATACAACATATCATTGGTATTCCTATGGAATTTGACTTTGTATGGAGAACTGATGTTGTCATACCTTATCTTGATCTTAGATACTTTGTCTTCATCTGCAGCTACAATGTTAAAGGTCCTCTTCTCAATATCCCTTACTATGAATAGAGAAGATTTGTGCTGAGAAATCTTTTCCATTTCAGGGACTAAATCCCTCATCTCACCCCAAGCTATGTTTCCCTTCTCAGCATAATGTTTTTCCAAATCTTCTTTATATTGATAAGTTGCTCCATATGTTTTATCAAATATGTGTTTCTTGCTACTAAAGGTTCTTGAGTTGCCTTCACTCTGGAGTTTTCTTTCCTTTTCAACCTCTACAATGCTAGTGCCACTTTCCACCATATCTAGATTCACTTGTTCTCTAGGCTCTTCCTCCTCCAAATCTACTGTCTTTGGAAACTATGTAATCTTCATCTTCTTAGGAGCAGTTTGCTGATCATTGGTTCCCATAGCCTATGAACTGCTTCTCTTGCTATAAACACTTATCTTAGGAACTTTAATTATCAGTTTCTGAGAAGATTGTTGTGTTTGGATTTGTTGTAGGGTTGCCTCCATTTGTTGTGTTTGAGTTTGTTACAAGATTGCTTCCATATCAGCACAGACTTATAGGTTTTCCATTGTATCAAAACCCTAAACATGTTCATGCTCATAAGGGGCATGTTTGTTCATCAATATTCTCTTGGATATGATTTGGCATGGATCATATCTTCTTCCCTGTAGTTGTGCAAAACCAAACTCTTTGAGCTTTTCTTGAATTTGAGATAAACAAGATTCTTATTTGACAATGAAAGGGCCAATGATAAAAGGAAATTTGAGGTTGGAGGCTCTGCGCAACTTCAGGAAATGCTTTGTCTCAGATATAATTATCTGCCTGATGAATTCAAGGGAAAAGACCCTTGGGGTCAGAAAAATAAGCAATAGATAGGGGGATTCATGACAACCATTAACCCATATTATTGTTGAATGCATGTAAAGTACCCAGTCCCCCACTCTATTTTCTGGATTTGGCTGCAGATAGCTCCTCATGTCATCCAAAACCCTAGGTAGGCCGGTGTTGAAAATCAAACTATAAACTCTGGACATGACTTTGTTGATGAAGATGAGAAATGTAATTCATGTACATTCAGTTGATATAAATGTTTCTTCAGGGAATTATCTCTTATTGGTTTCTAGGAAAATTTTCAACAAATAGGTGTAGTATATGAAATGGCTTAGAGAGAAAAAATTCACTAGCTGTTTATGGATATTATCAACTATGAATTTGTCAAAACTGATGCGGATTGAAAGACCAGACTCTGACTTAAAAAATGTTAAAAGGAAACCAAGCATGAATTTGACCACATGTTTATCATTGTCCTGGCCTAAAATTTGACTCAACAGGGAACAAACCCATTGGAATTCAATAACCATTATATTCACATTTATTGACAAAGACAGACTCTCTGAAAAATGTTCTGGTTTGACAATTTTCTGTAAAAGCAAATCTCGAACCTCTGATCGACATTCTCTATATACCCTAATTATCTTTTCTTCATTGAAAGGTCTAGACGTTGCAGATAAAGACTCTGGTATGCCGAGGGAATATTGAATTGACAAACTCTCTACCCTACACATGCCCTCAGACCCTTGTTTATTTATGACGACCCTTTCTTCATGTGAATATTGTTCAATGCACCAACCTATAAATTAGGGAAAGGGGAAAGAGATTTCGACAACACAAGGGACTATGGTGGCTTGGACTGCTTCAAGGAATGGTATACACTTTCCTAGATTATCATACAGGTTGCTTTTGGACACAAAGATGGGAAAAATGGTGATTTAGGTATCAAAGACGTCTGAATATCGGTCAATTAGGGATTCTCCATTCACCACATGGTCTTGTTTTGTTACTGAAGTTATGAAAGGATCCATGGCTGCGATAAAAAAATACCTGGAAATGAGTGGAAATGGCGTATTGTTGAGATATAGTTGAACGAGGATGGTTGCACCAATTTTCAAATGGTCCAATGTTCGAAAAATAATAAAATAACCAAGAAAATTCCCATTTTATACTTTTCTAAATTTTGGGGGCGTGAGGAAGTGGTTTGGAGCAACCCAATTTTCACCCCAAAATGCACCTCGTGGCACCATGTCTCCCTGAACAAAAACCACGGTTTAAATTTCGGCCCGCTTTCCAAAATTATCCTTCGCGCAGTTTCTCTAGCCGAAATCATCCTCGACCATCGATCTTGAGAGTTCACGATCTGTGTTGTATTGGGCCCCATCCGCTTAGCGCATCCTGCCACTTTATCCTTTTCCTGCAAGATTTATCCCCTTATCTATTTTTTTGGGCTTCCAAACCGCTTTAGCACCTTGCCAGATCCCGAAATCTTGATTTCACATAAAAAATTTAATGGTGACTAACACTAGTTACCATATTTAGTCCTATTTCAAAAAATTGACGGGTTCGCGGGTTGGTGGACTCATGGGTCTTCACCTCCCTCCATGTTCCTATATCATGAGTCTGACCGACCTCCTTGTTATAATATACTTAACCATTCTTGCAACCGCGGGTTCACAGGTTCAAGCTTTCATCTCCCAAATTACGCAATCTCCATTTTTCACCTAAAGACTCATGATCTACATTATGACCATCAGACTTGTCATAGGTACCGAGCTCCTAATTATATCATTTCTCCTCTATCCAAGTACGACGGACCATTGTACAAAACTTGGCCTATTTTTTATTGTTCGTGAGTTCCCAGTTTGGAGGGTTCACAAAAAGACTCAAATTCAAATTGCTCTCGTTTGACCCCGTCATCTTCGTGATTTTCCTAATACGCATTTAGTATGGTTTAATTCTAATAACTGATCATGTAGGTTCCTTACATATCGTCATTAATAAGCGAAGGGCTCGAGGATATTTTTCATTAAATTGTGATAAAACACAGTTTTCCAAGGGTTATATTATTGTTATATATCAGAAAGGTTTCTTTTCAAATTATTATCCAGTTGAAAGAACACTCTCATAAACTTATGGAAGCAACAACCATAAATCAATTCTTTGGTGATACTTTGAATATTTTTTGGTCGTGAATACCATAACTTTCAGTGGTTCAGAGCATACTCGTATTACTCATCTCCTCTTGCATAGAAAGATATAATCTGGACATCGATAATCGTTCGCATAGTGTGTCTCCCTGAGGTATTCTACTGCAAAGAGTTGGTTCGATGGTGCATTGAGAAATACGTACCGAGCCAACAATCATGCAACTCCAGGATCACCCCCCCATCTCTCTTTCACTACAAGTGTTTTGTAAGATGTTGAAGCTCCCTGAGCCAACACTTACCTTCAAACGATAGGATTGTAGAGATTTTCTGAAAAAAACATGACAATGGCCTAGACCTCTTTCCTGAGTTCTTGGAGAATCCCACGACTGTCCCAGAAGACATAACCATGATTCAGGTTGAATCGTTCAAAAACCCCTTTTGGGAAATCACTTGGTTGTTTACTAGGTTGACAAGCCAAGAAAGCACCGCCACCATTTCCCACATGATTCTTTATATTTTATCTTTTACAGTTAAAGAGCATGTTGATATGAAGAACGAAGAAGGTTTTTACATTGATGTTGTATTACACTTTGAAAACAAATTATCCAACATGACAGAACTAAGGAGAAGAGAGGAGTATCTTCCCTCTCCAAGTCGGATAAAACAATTGAATGCGTGTTGGAAGGAAAAGATTAAAAATTTGAATAATATTGTTCAAGCATGGAACCAAGCTATATCAAAGAGGGAAGAAATATTCAAGAGTCTCACAGAGATAGACCTAGCCGAAGGTACTAACGAAGTACAATACCCCAAATTAATTCTCAACTCAATGTTCCTAACAAAGCAACAATTTGATGAACAAGTTGAGATATTTAAAGGGTTATTAGTTGAAAATGTTTATGGTATACTTGAATATAATGAAGATGACATAGACAATTGGCTATTGGACTATTCTGTGAAGAATCAAGATATTGAGGAAGCACTACATAGTATTTCCCTTGATTTGAGAAACTTGAAGGGTAAGCTATTCAACATCAAAATCCGTCATGAGATAAACATGACACCAATGAAATATTATATTGAAGAATGGTTCAAGAAAGAAATCGACAAATTGACCAACGGAGGCCAAGAAAAAGTTGAGATGGTTCTTGTAACTATTAATGAAGACAATAAGAGGACACCAACAAGCAAGTGAATACATGAGAGACCATCATAGTAAGTTTATGATGATCACATTTTTCTTTCTTTATCAGTTCCTTCATCCAGTTACTCCACTTCTTTGACTAGAAAGGTTTAACCAAAGTCTGATAACTTCTATTTTTCTTCTTTCTGGGTCTTACTATTCTTTTACCATCCATCATCCTCCTTCTACAAGATTAATTCTTGTTTATATTTTATTTATGGCCCATGGGATCCCCAATCCCAGAACTAAAGGAAAACACATTTTTTAAATTTCAAAGAATATGTAACAGACTATATATTTTTTAGAAATTTCAAGAGAGCTATTTCGGGATCAGTTTTGACTGTTCTTTGTAACTTTGAGTTTTGAGTATAAAGTACTTGAGATTGATATATCATTATATTTATTTGAGCTTCCCATGTTTCCACTTTGTTAAAGTTATCTTATGCATGTGAACCATCTTCTTTTTATTTTATGTGATCATAAATATTTAGTTTAACTATGATGGATGTGAGGAAATTTTGCTATCCGCTTTAAATGTATGAAGTGTGTGGTTCTTGGTCATTTCTCAAGAACTTTCTCTAAATAGAAAACAAAACATTTTCCTTTTATTTTTCTTGCAATCTTTATATTTCTTTGATTACCACGACAAACTTCTACAAAGCCCCATATTCTGAAGACCTAGAGTCCCAAGAAAATATTAAAGTAAAGAGGAGTACCACCTCTATAAAAATGCAGGGGGATTTACATCCTCGTGAAGTTGTCATTTCGGTCCTAACGGATTCAGGCTACAAAAGTATTGTACAACTACCAAATCGTAAAGCGTTGAATTCATTGAGTTGGTTCTCAACGAACTCATCGGATAGGTACCTCTCTTGGAATCGTTCCTCAAACAATTCTCAATACACGTATTCAATGGACATATTCAGTTGTGGTAAGAGTGTCTTCCACCAAATAAGTACATTTCCTTTCAACTAAAATACTGCGATACAGACCTTCATGTTGGAGGTATAATCGTGCAATGCATAACACATTGCCATATTCTCCAACCAAGATTTTGTGGCTAAACCCTCTGTGGAACCCCAGAACTCAGGAAATTTTACCTTCTTGAGTTCTCTATGAATACTACCACTAACTATAGGTGCGCGTTGTGAACCCTCATTGGGTGCATATACTTTGCCCTCATCTCGATCAAAGAGATTTATCAGTGCCTCAGACATCCTTTGAAAATACCTCATCATACCCATGACATAATCCACTCCAACATGCTCTTGCTTGGTAGTATGCTCTTCTCCATGTGGAGCATATCCCTCGGGTGTGGGTGTATTTGGGGGAGGCATACCTCTTCCTCCCGCACCCCGACATCTACTCATTCTCCATCCTTTAACCATGATACCTGCATAAAACAATTTCAATTTATATTAGTAATTACATCTTTAATTAGAATTTGCATTAGAAGTTGTAACGAGTCCAATGTCGCAAAGTAGAACCCTTCTCTAATACCATATCTAACGACCTTCTAAAAAACTGAACATCAATAAGTAAATCATGTCAAAGAATAGTATGATTTGTGTCGAGTATATTTTAGATTTAATCTCATTGTATTGATCATGGGTAACTTTTTTTTTTTTTAAAGAGCTAGCTAAAAGCCAAGGTTAAATAATATAACACATACAAATTAATACAATATAAAATATACTCAACTAATCATACAATTTGTATATATTCATGACAAATTACAAAGAGTGTAAGGTCAATTGCCTCATCTACCCCTCCAATGCTTATTGATCCCAAGTAATATAAAGTCTCTAATACTGAATTATTATGCTAATTTTTATCCATTCCACCACTAAGACAATAATAAGAACATGTGAATAAAATCCCATCAAGACCCACTAAATCTAGCGTCGAGAAATCTGTAAATCTAAGCATATAACTAAGTGCAATGACAATCAAGGGTATTTTGATGGGTACACAAAAAAAAATTGAGATATTATATAAATTGTGAAGGCAAAGTATTCAATTTATTAAGATTGAATTCAATGCGCAAACGGTTCGATAACACACATAACAATACAAGTAATTATATATATATATATATATATATATATATATATATATATATATATATATATATATATATATATATATATAAGGTCTAAGAGTATAGAATTCTCAACCTAATCAAGTGGAAGTTAACAATAAAGGATCTTGGTATATATTAATATGTTACATGGTCTTAAGAAATTTCAAAGTCTTAATTATATATATATATATATATATATACTAAGTTATATAAACATCAAATTACTTTTACAAACTGGAACTTCCAAGTCAAGGATCAAACCTAATTGATAGAATCAACTAATGTCATCACGGTTTCCGGGTTCAGGGTTACCATTATGTCAAGTCTCCAAACTGCATCATTTATATAGGAATCTCATTAAAATTTGAAATCGCTAAGTAAAAATTATTAGAATAGAATCCATAATATTAATAATTGTTTAATTTATTACAAAGCTTTCATTGGTTTCTTAATCAATTGACTCGAAATATTCCTTATGATGTTATCAACTGGAGAAACGAGTTACGTTTAGCCTAAAGGAAGGTGAATTAAAAGTAATACGTCATCTATATCTAACCAATGATGAGATTAATGTTAAACAGAAGATCTGGACTTTAACTATCCTCTGCATACCTACTTCCTCTCCCTGTAATATCTTCAAATTTTAGACAATTAAATTCAATGTGGAATTTTGAAAATAAAATTTTAGATAATTAAATTCAATGTGGAATTTTGAAAATAAAATTTTAGACAATTAAATTCAATGTGGAATTTTGAAAATAAATTTATGTTTTTGGAAAATTTGAATTTGGAAATTATTTGCCACAAATCCGAATTTGGAATTTTGGTTTATGTAATTAATTATTTGGTGATTGTTGGGCAAATATTTGACTTTCTCAACTGTCCTTCCTTATTGGACACATGTATGAGACAATTTTTTTAATAAATTTAATGTTGGAAGACAAGTGGAACAACCATGTTAAAAATAGTTGACCATGACTCCATGAGTGGGGAACATGTTTGAGTTACCTCAAGGCTAATCTTTACAAGTGGAAGAAGTGGAATTTGACCACTAGCAACCCCTATTTGTAAAGCTCTGAATTTCCCTAAGGAGGGAATGAAAGACCTAGGCAGAAGAATGTATATATTTAAAACAAATGTGGGAGGTAGAACACTGCTTAGTATGTTGGGAATGGAAAATTGTTTGTTGTTATGAACATTGTTATTGTGAGGCAACGCATTTTCTGATCTGTTGATGGTGACTATAGCTAAGGATGATCATTCATTTTCCCTTATGGACTCATGGTCAGGCTAGGGGGTGAGTAGGAAAAATGATCTTGATTGTTTTGTTCTACGGTTGGGTGGACCGTGGATGTTCCATTTGTGTTCCAACATAAGTTTTCAGATATGTATCTCAGCTTGTATTCCTTTGTCAATATTATATTTATGGTTATTTTATTTGTTAGGAATATGTTGACTGTATATACATAAGTGAAATCAATTCTTAAGGGATTGTATAACCATGTTATACTATGGCTTATAATAGTTAAATGATACTGGAAATATTGCTTATTTGAAATATGATGGTTACACACACACACACACACACACATATATATGTTCTCATACATAAAGAAATAGTAGATCTATGTTTATGTGCCTATTGGCCATTGAATATATATATTTTGAATTGCTATTCAAATCTGTACATAGACAAACACTGCAGATAATAGATAGAAAGAATAACAATCTGAATACATTCATTATTACCACAGAAATATAGTGATACAATAGACTTCAAAGTGTCTTGCAAAAGTAACCATTATATTCAATGGATCATTGTTTAAAACATTACAGTTGGAGTATCATAGACCAGAGACTCCACAACCTCTTGCATTATAAACATAGCTCTAAGGACGCGCATAGGTCAGTCAAACAAGGACATGGAAATCAAATACCTTTTATGGTAAAATGCTTCCTTCACCCGAGCGCACAGATCTTCCCATCCTACAAGAGAATTAAAGCGAGGGTTTAGTAACTTCGCTAGAAATTAAATTCTTATGAAATTAAATAAAAATAAATCAAGGACATAACTTATCTTGGGTCCCAATGAAATCAGATCGCCTTTTCTCCTTGTGGGGAAATCTATCCATGATCCAGGAGGAGGAGGAGTGGACATGTAACCAGTTGATGGGTACCCTCGCAAAGAAGAAGGGGCCCATCATTAATTTTCGTATCCATATATAAAATTTCACATAAGCAATTTAGAGAAAAGAATGACGATAAATAAAAGATCTGTTGTTTCAGTGTCCATGTTCATTTTATCTAAAGAAATCTTAAATATCTAAATATAGAGAATAGAGTTATAGAGGAAAACACACTATTATAATCATTAAGGGAAGCATATGTTTTGACAGAACAGAAGCAACAACAAGTCATTTCCTCCTTACGAAAGAAAAATGATAATAATAAAGGCTATGGGCGAATTATAAAAATAAACTTGGACTTCAGAAAAATCCCCTGTTAAGATATGAAGGAATTTCATGGTTCTGAGGGTAAAACCTAGCCCAGATAAACAATTCATAAACTTAAACCTAGTTGCTTTTATTTTTACACAAACGGAAAATTAACAATGGCAAAGGTAACAACCCTCATGAATTAACCTAGATTTACAAGGAAACAATTATGTTAAGGAAAGAAGTATCCGGAGAAATGTTACAAAGGTAAGACATTAACCTTTAAAAACTGGTAATATATCCACGGGTATTAGGTTGGAGAAATAGTGATTTCGATTTAAGACGAATTTGAATGCGAAATAAACATACTGGAACTAATACAAGAAGTCTCTATGGACTACAGCTAGGTCCAAATCTTTTTCTGAAAAACGTTTGACTACATTCTTTATCAACCCTCACCTAGGGATCGTGATTCACGATGCCTCCTGGCACATTAGATCGATATAAGGCTACGGGTCTATCTCATCTTGTGTCGAACGAAACCACCCAAGCAAAGGGTTCAAAGAACACAAAGCTTTTTACCAATAACTTACACTTCAAAGAAGCATGATATAGAGACGGATGAATCATTTCATAGAGAAAAAATGTTGCGAATAAATATTTCTATATATGTTGAACCACAAAGACTTTCAGCTATGCTACAGAAAGAACGATACATATACAGGGAAGTATTCCACAGAGAAATGCAGTATATGTTACCAAAAACGTATGCCACAGAGAAGCATGATACACATATGGAGGAGGTATTCATAGATAAGGAAATATATGTCACCAAAACTATGCTATAGATAAGCACAATACATATACGGGAAGTATTCACAGAGAAGGAAATTTATGTTACCAAAACTAGGCTACAGAGAAGCATGATACATATACAGGGATGTATTCCACAAAGAATGCAGTATATGTCACAAAAACTATGCTACAGAGAAGTATGATACATATACAAGGAGGTATTCCACAGAGAATGCATTATATGTTACCCAGACTTATGCCATAGAGAAAGACGATACACAGACGGAGGAAGTATTCCACAAAGAAACACCGTGAAGAAAAACCCTAAATAGTAGAAGAACCCCTTTAAAAAAAAGACTGTCGAAGGAGGGTATAGAGTACTCACTGCACCTGTGGAGACCTTTCATAGAGCCGAACATCATAATAGAGATGAAGTCCATAATAGATCTGAGTATCGTAACATAGCCGAATGACAAGGTCGAACGTGAGAGTAAATGGAGAAATGAACAAGCAAAACGAGACCCAAGATATTAGTTATGAAATAGTAATGGCACCTCAAACTTCTCAGTGATGGGAGGAACATCGAGTACGCAACCCCACTCCTTGCCATGTGGGTTGTCCGAAGTGTCGACACCGCAATGGGTAGTTTAAACAGTGATAGTCCTAGGGAGTACTAGGATGGTCAGTCCACCATTAATGGTTGTGCCCTAGTGTTAATGCCAAGACCAAATGTCAATCGAAGTGCATATCTGACCCGACGTCCACCTTTACATTCATTTCAAACTCGTTTTAATGCTGAGTGGATAGGTAACCCAATGTTGGATTAGTGATAACTGACCACTGGTATAAATTCATACTCAGACCATACGATATGTCGTATGTTACTCTAACCTACCACTATGGAACATGCTTAGTAGGGGCAATTTTACCTTAGCGCGTGGAATATAATCTACAATGGTAAACATAGTATAGTCATAGCCCTTAATCCAAGTCTCGACCTATATATTATGAATTTTGTATCCATAGCATAGGTTATATGAGTGACCTATATAGTATGAATTTTTTATGCATAACATAGGTTATATGAGTGACCTATATAATATGGATCGTTTATGCATAACCTAGGTTATAGGAGTGACTTATAAGATATGGATTTTTTATGCATAGCATAGGTTATATGAGTGGGAACGATATTGTTATAATTTTGAATAAGGTTAGTATGGGTTCAATGAAAACCCCAACATTGTTTTGTAATCAAACTTTATAATTATAATCAGAGTTAGGAACTTGAATGCAGTAGCAAGAAGACTAGATCTCAAGTAAAACAAGTGAGATGACTATGGTAGGTGTTTTGGAGAGTAGAAGTAAGTTATCTTAGGTAATAAACCTCGTACGAGAGGTTAATCTAGTCGAGCAACACTTGTATGTGCACAAACTGTGACGTAAAATTATAAAGAGTATTTTGTATGTCACGGTAGGCTCGAAAGTTTATAGTTGTTTTCCCCTAATCATTTTTTTTTAATTTTAGTGAAATTTGGGGTATGTTACATATGGTATCAGAGTTGTAGGTTACAACGCTTGGACCTTAGGACAACACCAGAATTCAAGTTTATTTGATGTTACTTGAAGAGAATCTAACAAACACATTTACTATTACAAACAGAGAAATAATTGTCTATTGTAAAAATGTCAGCACAAAATGAAGAAGAAAACAAACCTGAAGGGAATCCAAATCAAGAGCTTCCTAAAGACCCTGAGCATAACAGTGAAGGGAGTTCAACCACCCAGGTTTTGGAAACAATGAAAAACCTTATCGTGGAACTACAAGTGTTTAAAGAAGATAATGAAAAGATAAAGAAAGCACAAGAAGAGCAATTGGAAATAAATGAAATGTTGCTACACAGTATAGTAACAAAGAAGAGTCCCAAGGATAATTAAAAAGAGGAAGAGGTCATCATAAATTCCTCTAAAAATTCTATTCATGAAACCAAAAAAGAGGACAGTTCTTCTGAAGACACACACATGACAGAAAAAAAAGCATCTACAGGAATGAAAATAAAACAAGTGGATCAACTGGAAGGTGAATTCAAGAAAATAAAACCCTCCACCTTTGATGGAGAATCAAAGATTGGGGAGGTGGTTGAAGCATGGTTACTAGATATAAAGAAATATTTCCATATTTATAACTACTCTAGTAATATGAAAGTCAAAGTGGCCATTTACAACTTAAAAGGAAAATCTAGTATCTGGTGGCAAGACCTGAAATTAGCCAAGGGATTGAAAGAAAAATGAATGGAATGGTCTTTTTTTTAAAATTATTTCAAGAAGTAGTACTTATCGGAAAGTTATTATGAAAGAAAAAACTAAAGAATTTTATGAACTGCAACTAGGACAAATGGCCATGGATGACCTGATAAATAAATTTCTAGATATGTTAAGGTTTGTACCATACATCAAAGAAGAAAAAGTGAAAATACAAAGGTTCTTGAGTTTTCTATCACAGTCATACAAGGACATAATTGAATTTGACAATCCCAAGTCTTTAAATGAAGTGTTTAGAAAGGCTCATATATGTTATGAACAATACAAACAGAGATTATGTCTGGAGTGTCGAAGCTGTAGTGGGTGGTTTAAAAAGTGACGGGCCTAGGGAGTCCTAGGATGGTCAGCCCACCATTAATAGATGTGCCCTAGTGTTAATTCCAAGACCAAATTCTGACCGAAGTGCAGATCTGACCTAGCTTCCACCTTTATGTTCGTTTCAAACTCATTTTAATGTTGAGTGGACAGGTAACCTAATGTTGGATCGGTAATAATTGACCGCTGGCATAACTTCATACTTAGACCATACGATATGTCGTATGTTACTCTAACCTACCACTATGGAATGTGCTCAGTAGGGGTGATTTTACCCTAGCGCGTGGACTATAATATACAATGGTAAACATAGTATAGTCATAGCCTTTAATCCAAGTCTCGACCTATATAGTTTGATTTTTTTATGCATAGCATGGGTTATATGAGTGACCTATATAGTATGAATTGTTTATGCATAACATAGGTTATATGAGTGACCTATATAATATGGATTGTTTATGCATAGCCTAGGTTATAGGAGTGACCTATAAGATATGGATTGTTTATGCATAACATAGGTTATATGAGTGGGAAGGATATTGTTATAATTTTGAGTAAGGTTAGTATGGGTTCGATAAAAACCCCAACATTGTTTTGTAATCAAACTTTATAATAATAATCAGAGTTAGGAACTTGAATGCAGTAGCAAGAAGACTAGATCTCTAGTAAAGCAAGTGAGATGACTATGGTAGGTATTTTGGAGAGTAGCAGTAAGTTATCTTGGGTACTAAACCTCGTACAGGAGGTTAATCTAGTCGAGTAACACTTGTATGTGCACAAACAATGGTGTAAAATTATATAGAGTATTTCATATGTTGTGGTAGATTCGACAGTTTATAGTTGTTTTCCCCTAATCAAAAAATTTTAATTTAGTGAAATTTGGGGTATGTTACACTCCCCATCAAACTTATAGATAGTGACATAAATTAATTTAAGAGAACTCAACACCATCAACACTTCGAATCAATACATAAATATACACTTATAATGTATAATGATAGTGGCGTAAACTTAAATCTAGATCTGAAAGATCCAGATATACGATCAAGGACTTGGTGGTTCAAGGATTCAAGGTGAAAGAAAAGGTTAAAATAACAATAGATAATTAGTTGTAACTAGCATCAAATCTTAGGAGGCAGCACAAAATCATGATCGCAACAATATTAATAAACCTTGCACAATGTAATAGATTTGAGAGCATGATTAAGGGATTTCATTCAATTAATTTTTAGTTGTTTTGCACGATATTCACCCTTTTATTTTCATTTTTATTAACAAGAGAATCTAAATAACATTCAATATTTATCCCATATTGAAAAACACCTAATGCACAAAATCCTCGATGATACAAGAGAATGATTGATTTCGACTTTTAAAACCCTATGGAGTGGTTTGGAGTCATTGGACACTCTAATGTTCCTACGTAACCTTAAATGTGACCGTTGTCTTCAACTTTTCTCGATTAGTTGGTGGTCCACCGATCAACTAAAATATCTACACAGAGTCGTGGAAATGTTTGCTTTTAAAAAACAATTATATACTGCAAAGGTACCTTAATATCTAAAGTGAGGGTGGTCATTCGCATACGTCATAAGAAGTAACAGTTCCTACTGATAAAGAAATACGATTTTCTGAACATAAATACTCCTTAAGTGGTGGAAATAATCAGGTTAGCAAAAGGGAGAGCATAATGCTAGTGCGCTATCCAGATTGCATCGATGGCTTCATAATATCGTGAGGAGATAAAATCTAAAATCTTTTGGTTGAGGTTTAAGCTATCCTAAATTAGGTTTGGTTTGATTACCCATACTTATTGTGATAATCCATTTCAATTATAGAAGAAATATTTTATTGATAATTAACCAAAAAACTATGAATTCACTAAATCAACATTTTTTAATACATATTTAGGAAACAATACTAGATTCCATTATCAATACAACAATTAAACCGTATAATTCCCCAGCCTTCACACTGCTAATAATTTTTTTATATAAATTGCAATTCACAAGGAGTTTACAATTCTAATATTTCGGTTTATAATTATAATTTGCAATCACAAGAAATAAAATTATAACAATATAGATACTTTTCTTCTCATTTCTATCAATATGTAATTTTGCATTTCATAAGAAATAAAAAAATAACATTACAATCCTTCCCAAACATATTCAGTACCCAAACTTAATATTCTTTTACTCAAAATAACAACAAAATATCGTGACCAACGTACCGAGGATATTGAAAGTGATATTCAACTTGGAATCTATGCTCGTCCCTTAATTTCTAATCAACAAGACTTCACTTGTACCTCTGATCGAATGCTAGGGTCACTCTTCTTCCCCTTTAGCCCCCTGAGCTGCAAAGGGGTCACCCACAGAGTTTCAAATCCAAAACTAGCTCAATCTTGCCCTTGCAAGGAGAGGATTTCACCTCTTGCACAAGATTACAACTCAACTCACACAAGTAAACTTAGTCAATAGAAATTTTAACAACATTTCATTCATCCAACAATAGGATCCTTTCCTTCTTTCTCAACTTTCTTTTATAAAAATATTTATCTTGACACTTGTCTTCTCATGCACATTTAACTAATTTTTAACAAATAAATTGGAGATTATTCACCCCCAACACATGTCACACTTTCCCCAAGTTGCACATGTTTTAATATCTTTTATTTAAATAAAATATGCATATTCCCTCACACCCAAAATTATTTCCTAGATTTTCTCCTATTTGTCCCTTAGTTCCCCAATTTCTCCTTTATTATGTCTCCTAACTAATTTACAGTTAGAGTTGATTAAGACTCTTCTCTTAGTTATGCTTTAGAGTCTAGTTGACTCAAGATTCTAACTCTATGTTGATTTACCTATTCTCTCATGAAAATAATTTCTCTTTATTATAAATCTTTTTATTAATTTCATTCACACAGTGTGCACATGTCCTCATTTTATTCCTATTCTCCATTTTCTAGTTTTTTTTATTCCATATTACCCTTAACTCATTTCTACAACTTGTTTAGGCATAAACATTTAGACTTAGGTTTTTATTATGTTCCCTTTCATAATTTAATATAAAATTATATAAATTCACATTCTCTTTTCTATCAGTTTTAAGTAATTATTTTATTCTCTAAGGTCTTATAGATTTCTATTAACTCATTAATTTATTCATATAGCGTGCCCTTCAAGATGCACCTTCGTTATCCAAGGGCCCACTCTCCAAATGACTTAGTTTGGAATTTGTCTGACGCTTGGAGTCAATACTCCATTTGTCGACCTTATGTGAGACTAAGGTATTACTAAGGAATAAGGAATCCTCCTTATTGCGTGCCCTCAAAAATATTTGTGAGAGATTGTCTCAATATGCCCTCACGACATCATGAACCTCTCAGGAACAAGGTAGTTGTTAACCTTTAGTTCAGGTCATGGTGGGAGTGCTAGTAGGTTGTGACAAAGATGTTGCCACACCTCTCCCTCATCTATATTATATCTATGTATGACCCCTCTACTCCATATGTGAGTCAGATTAGAAAGCATCACCATGCCTACATCCACTGACAAAGATAATATTTGTTGGCACAGGGGTAGACCTAGGGTTCAACGCTTCAACAGTGCACCAACAAAACCCTAACTACTGACCCTTTTGGCAACACTTGCGAAGTAGATGAAGTCTCACCCGAGGTAGAGGCAGAGGGGGTTGCAGGACACAGGTGTCTACAACCAAGCCGAGACATAGATCTTTGATTATTACTCTTAGCAGAGCACTTAGAGAACAATATGCACTAGTTCATTAGTCTCATTCACATCACATATTAAACCCTTATTACAGATCAACGTAGTAACAATAAAGATAAAGTACTTTCCATCACTTAGCACATAGCATTAAATCAGATCTAACATTCATTTAACATCAATAGATCACTAAGCATCTATATATCTATCTAACATATATAAATATCACGCACTAACAGATAAACAACATAAATAACATCCACAACATCGCACAAAGCACATCAAACACAGTATATACGTGGTTCACCCTAGTGTGGGGCTACGTCCACCAAATTCTGATTCTTCTTTATTAGTCTTCAATCTCTTTACATGCATTTTCTCCTATGCACAAAGCCACAAAGCCAACTCCGCAGAGAACAGGAGATCTGCGCACTGCACACCAGATTCTCCTTCCCAAAATCAGGTCAAGGCACAGAGCCTTACATACAACGTTTGTGCACTAAGAAACTTACAAAAAACTTGCACTTACCTCCGCGAGTCTTAACATACTCTTGCAAAAATCCACTTTCTATCCCAAAACAACCTTTAGCTAGGCTTCTTACATCGCTTAGCTACGTATTTATACATTTACAAAAAGGCCTAATCATGGGTAAACCCATGGGATGACATCCCTTAACCCATTACATAAACCCTAAAATCCCTTTGCTGGGTCCACAAGCTCGCAAAACAAGTGTTATCCCGCGATCTCAGCTTTGCCTAGGCGCTCCATCTTCGATCAGCCTTTCGAAGTCCCAAAAATGGTCAAACATGACTAATGTTTCCTCAAAAATTGGTTGAGGGCCAACAAGCCCCCAACACTCACCTATGACTCGTCTCGAGTCACTCAGATCTGGGCAACACTACCTCGAAGGCCTCGATATTAGCTCGAGCTGCCTCGACTTGCTGCTTCGCCAAATCCTCCTGCTCGGTGAACTCTTAAATCACTTTCTCTGTAAGAGGCCCTTCCAAGCGTTGTTCCACTATTGCAACCACTTGGTCTAGCTGCAAGCCTTGTCCTTCAATCTCTTCAAAAATAGTGCAGGCTTCATCCTGCATCGGCTGTAGCCTCTGTGCAACTTCCATGACTCTGCCCTGTGCACAAAGCCACAGAGCCAACTCCGCAGAGGATAGGAGATTTGCACATTGCACACCAGATCCTCCTTCCCAAAATCATCTCAAGGCATAGAGCCAACTCCTGATCAGGCACAAAGGCTTACATACAACGTCTGTGCACTAAGAAACTTACAAAACACTTGCACTTAGCTCCATAATTCTTAACATACTCTTTCACAAAGCCAATTGTTATCCCAAAACAACCTCTACCTAGGCTTCTTACATCGCTTAGCTACTTATTTATACATTTACAAAAAGGCCTAATCATGGGTAAACCCATGGGTCGACATCCCTTAACCCATTACATAAAACCTAAAAGCCCTTTGTTGGGTCCACAAGCTCGCAAAACAAGTAAGATCCCGCGATCTCAGCTCCGCCTGGGTGCTCCATTTTCGACTAGCCTGTTGAAGTCCCCAAAATGGTCAAACACAATCAATGTTTCCTCAAAACTTGGTCGAGTGCCAACAATATTAATAACTCATATACATGAAATCCATAACTTAAATCATCATACAACACATGCATAATAAATCAAGTACTCTTAATCAAAGTCAATAGTCCACTCCCTGACTCAATCCGAAGTCCAAGGAAGTCTTTCGATGCCACCAACATCCTCATCATGTCATGTTTCATGCACACTCAGGAAACCTCATCATAATACTTGTCAATGTTATACATCAATATAATTAACATATCAAAATTTCATTACTCAATCATAGCATAAACACATAAACCAAATCATATAATCATAATGTACGATGTTTAACTGGATCACTTGCATGCAGGTGTCCTCAAAGAATTATCAGTGTTATTAAATGTGATCAACGAAATTGGATGTTACAGAAGAAAACCAAAGTCTTTGGTCCAAGCCCTTGCATTTATAACCAGGCTCCGAGTGAAATCTAACTCAGCTTCCAAAACCCAATTATTCATTGACGAGTGTGGGAGCATCTCATTCATAATGCAGCACAAGAAGCCTCCCTTCATTACTGTTATCATTACCAAACTTGGATATTGCATAACCATCACCAATTTCGTGCAAGAGCGAGGGGGAAATGAAACAGTGATGAGATGTCGACAAGACCCGAGGTGGCATACTGAACATCGAGAGGTGTGATAGGTGTGTGTCTAGGCTAGTTAACCGTAGTTGCTATTGATCGTGGAAGGAGTGTCGTCTCAGTCGAACCACCCCTACTATCATAATACATGAAAGACACCCCATCC
>ML783205.1:169666-191109 GCA_009831015.1 Picea engelmannii | reverse complement strand
CCATCCTCGTTTGATTCGATGGTGGTTATGACTCGCTTTTGAAGCAATTTTAGGAAGCCTCTTGTCTTCCATGTTGTTTAACTTGTTCTTATACATTAGGTATCTAGTCATAGCCATGCTCTTAATAGTTCAATATAAAATAAATGAACTAGTAAATTATGAAAATAAATGGAATGCACGATTTTCCATAAGTGTGGTGATTTGACTTATGAGGCACGTGTAAAGCTCCACAAAAATTGAAAATGCTAGGGTAAAAAGTGATGGGCTATGTGAAAGATGTATGAATGCATAGGAACAAAGAAGATATATATATATATATATATATATATATATATAGAGAGAGAGAGAGAGAGAGAGAGAGAGAGAGAGAGAGAGGGTGATGATGTTCATTTGTTTGTTTTTTCTTATTTACTGGGATATGCTAACTTTTATAACTTGAAATCAAATGAATCAATTTTTTTACTATTCATTTGCAATGATTATGTAAGTAATTAAGCAAATTGGAAAAAAAAGCAAAAAAAATATATGCATATTAGCAAAAAATTTGGATTTGGTTAAAGAAACTAGAAAAAATAATCTATTTTTTTTGTAAGTCAGTGTAGGAATCTATATTACTTGTAGGAATTATGATACAAAAGAAGGGGTCTTGGTCTGGCTAGAAGGAAACCATACCAGAGGGTCCCTACTACAAGTCTTGATAGTCATGGTGGAGGTATCTGGTCTGCCAAAAAATGGAAACCAAACCAGACCTTCCATACCCAATTTGAGAAGCATAGTCATAAAAAAACTTCCAAACAAAACAGACTCTATTATAGAACTAAACTAGCCTTCTACTACCTGGGCGTAATTGCCATTAAACTAAGAGAACCCAAATAATCAAAACTAAGAGCCATTACAACACCTGGGTTTTCTCCTTCCCTCCATCTTCTTGGCCCTTGTTATCCTCCTTTGGGGAGACAGTGCAGGTTTTCCTGATTTGGGTTGGTGCGCCTTGTCCATCCACAGACATGATGTCTGTGTGATGAAGATAATGCATGTATAGGTGGAACTGTGTCACCAACCGCTCCAACTTTCTCTTTTGATCCTTCTCTACCTCTATTAACAGTTTGATGACCGTTTCCAGACTGTTGAGGCGACGTTGGATATCGTCCAACATTGTCATGGTCTCCCGGTTATCTTCCTATCTCGCTTCGTCTCGTTCTGATTTCACTTTCCCTATCAACATATTGGTTAACAAGGCAGTCTCTACCGTTTTGTGGTAAAGGGTCTCCCTGGGACATGTAGCTTCTGGATCTGTCACCCAGTATGCTTGCAACACCATATCACCCCACTCTTTGCCTTTGCTCTCATCCTTTATTTACTCTTCCCACCTTTTAATTGATTCCTTCCCCTTCAACGTGACCAGAGTGTGGAAGGTGATTTCCGCTTCCCTCACTGCCTACTCCATTCATGTAAATGTCATGAACTTTCTGGGATTTCCTTCCCCAGGGGGATTTTCTTCCTCTGCGTGTGCTTTAGTTGCGCCATTTCTCTTTGCCTACCTAGGATCCTACTTTGGATGTTCTTCTTGTTCCTCACTTCACTATTTTTCTTAACCACTCTGCTCTTGAACCTGTAATGACCATTGCTCCTTTGCACCTTCGGTTTTCCTTCATGTCCGCTGGCCTTCTTCTTATGGCATTTCCTCAGTTGTGGGCCTATACTTCCTTCCATAATTATCTCGAGGTGGTGATCGCTCCCGTCATTATTTGCTGGTAAGGATCGACTGATCATGATGGTACCATCTCTTTCCCTGTACTTATCTATGCCCTTACTCGCTTGGGATTCGACCGTCCTTATCCCCGTGCTTGTACTAGGGGCCGGTGGATCGTCCCTGGTTACCACCATCTCCTCATGCCTTAATTCATTGTGTTCCTCTGGCTTGCTACCTAGTCATTCTACCTTATTTTCACCACGACCTTTGTTGATGTATCGTCATGTCTTTCGTTCGCCCACCTGCTGCCTATAATGATCTCGCATGATAATTGGTGGTCAAGTGTTATGGCATTCATAACCTGCCTGGGTCCCACGTCTATTCGGGAAGCCTCACGTTATCCTTCACAATGTGACTCTCAATTCTAAAGATGCCACCATGATCTTTTGCCACCAGGTGGCTGGATTCCGTTCTAAGTTTCCCTATGGGTATATTGGTTCAGGCCTCATCTAGTTCTTGACCCTTCTTGTTGACCCCCTCGTTGGCTAGCCTGTCCGCTAGTGCCTTCGTCGTCTTGCAAACCCAATGAAACTCCACCATGTTCAGGGTTCTTAGATTCTCCTGGATTTTTTGCAGGGAGTGTGCTAGGCGCCGGTGCCATTGCACATTGCCTGCTCTGGTCCCGTTTTGGAGTTTCTTCATTGTGTTCATTACCAGAGTTGAATCACCCTCCACAATGGTATTTTTCATCCCTTCTCTTCATGGGATTTCTAGGCCGGGTTCCAGGGATTCAAATTCCGCTGCGTTGTTTGTTGAGTTGCCTATTCTCCCAACATATAGGCGAATGATTGTTCCTTCACTATCTCTTATTACTCCTCATGCACCTGCTACCCCCAGATTGCGTTTCATTGCCCTGTCAAAATTCAATTTGAGGACCCCTGACGGGGGAGGGGCCCAAATACTAACTCCTGTCTAGATCTGTGGTTCACGACCCACATGTATGCTATAGCTCAAATTTTTCAGATAGAAAAAATCCAGAATGAGGGAATCTTGGTCTCTAAGTTGATTTTTAGCATTGTTGAGTTTAAGGCTCTGCATTGTCTCTCTTAAATGAGAGACTATTTCATCCTTTAGCCGCTCTGCTAGTAGGATTTCATTTCTAAAAATTTGTCTGTTATGTTCTTTCCAAATCGCCTAGATAACCATCCCCGGCGTCAGACCCCAACATAGGTTCACCACCTCATTGTCACTATGCCTCTCGTTCCATTCTTTGATTGTTGCTTTGATATGCCCCTTGACCCTATTTGATTGGCGGTAAATGCATGCCACCTAGTCCCATATCTCGGATATGTAGATGCATTCATCGAGGAGGTGATCTGTTGTTTCTTCCTTGACCTCACAAAGGTGGCACCATGAGGGACGTATGAAACCCCTTTTTGTGAGGTAATCCCAGGTCAAAATTATTTTGTGTAGGACTATCCATTCGAACATTTTGATTTTTGGCCATTGGTGGCCCTGCCAAATCTTCTCCCATTGTGGCTCTGGGTTTTCTTGGACCCAACTTGCTATGTAATACCGGGCCTCTTTTAGGTTGAATTCGCCCCCATTTTTCATTCCCCACCTCAATTGATCATCTTCTTTCGAGACCTCAATTTTCCTTTTCCCCAATTCCTCCTAGACCTCTTTCATCACCATTTCGATCTGAGCTCCATTGTGTGGGTTAAGTTTGTCCCAGATCCTCCATCTGTAGATTCTGTCCATTTGCTTCCAGTACTGATGGACTTTCATGTTTCCTTGCCTAATCATCACCTCTTTGAGCTCCTCCCTATCCTGAGTGTCCATTCTGGGTTCCTGTTTCCACGCATCCTCCCAGAACCTCGTTGTTCTACCATTCCTGACTTCCAAAAAACTATGACTCTGGATCTAGTTTTTATTTCTCCATGCTAGATTCCAGATAGCTGACCCCTCCCTTGTGCCTATGAACTGGATTCACTCCTGGTCATTGATGTCTAGGTCATATTTATCTTTCCAGAGGTTCGCCCACGACGCTGAGCTTTCTTTAACCCATCTCCACCATAGCTTTGCCCTGTAGGCCTCATTCGTTCCCTGTGGGTCTTATAACCCCAGGCCTCCTTTGTTCTTCGATCTGCATACCTTATCCCAAGCCACCAGGGCCCATTTATTTTTTTCCTATGCTCTTCTCCATAGGAATTCTCTTTGGATGGCTCTTATTTTTTGTAGTATTCCTTTGGGGGATGGAAACACTAACATCATAAATGCCAAGATTGCTTGAAGGACTGTTTTAGTGAGGATAAGCCCTCCATAAAGGTTTATAGTTCTATAAGTTCAATTCTTTACCCTCTCCTGCAATTTGTTGATAACTCCTTCCCACATTGCATTCCTACATGCTCTATCCATCAGGGCGATTCCCAGGTATTTTGTTGGGAGCGTTTTTGTTCAAACCCCAGAATATTGGCCAAGTTCCTTTGAATTGTAGGATTAGTATTGAAAAAGTATATCATAGATTTGGAGTGATTGATTTCAGCCCCCGAGGCCTCTCTGAAGTCTTCTAATATTTTTTTGTAAGTCTTGGCTTCCTTTGTCGTGGGTGTTCCATGGAGCAGGGTCTCATCGATGAACTGTTGGTGTGTGGAGGTCTGACAGTTTTCAAACGGTTTGAGGCCTTTTAAATCACTTGTTTTCGTTGCGTTTTTAATACTTCTGCTCATCCCTTCCATCATTAGAATGAACAGGAAGGGGGATAACGGATCCCCTTGTCTTATGCCTCTCGATGGATATAAAGTTTTGGCTAGGGCTCCATTCACTAACAGTGAAAAACTTGTTGTGGAAACTAGGTTTATTATCCATTTAATCCATTGCTGGTCGAAACCAAATGCTTCCATCATCTTCGCTATGTAGTGCTAGCTTATTTTATCGTAAGCCTTCGCCAATTCCAGTTGGATTATCATCCCCCCTTTCCTATAACTTTCCAGAGTGTGGATTATCTCATGGGATTGTATGATGTTGTCCAGGATTTGTCTCCCTTCCACATAGCCTGCCTGTTCCTGTGAAATCAATGTAGGAAGGAGTGGTTTCAGTCTATTGGATATGAATTTGGAGATGATCTTATACACCACATTACATAAGGCTATCGACCTGTACTGATCTGGTGTTCTAGCTTCGTTTTCTTTTGGGATAAGAGTAATCATCGTGGCATTTAATGTCTTCAGGATGGAGGTCGATCATCTGGAATCCTCCACCACACCATATATCTCATACTTAACCACATCCCAACATGCTTTGAAGAATTCCACTGTGAAGCCATCTGGTCCTGGGGCCTTACCATTAGGCATCTCCTAGACCACTTGGTCGATTTATTCCTTTACTATGGGTTTGCACAGGCTGATATTTTGATCCTCTGTGACTAGTTTAGGGATGTGTCGAGTTATCCTTTGGATGGTGGCAGTTTTGTTTCAGTTGGAATCTTTGGCTATCCCCTAGAAGTGTTTGACCAGTGTGTTTTCAATGTCCTGGTGGGATTCTCTTTCTATCCCATCCTGATCCCTAATCTTCAAAATTTTGTTATGAGATCTTCTCTCTATCGTTGTTCTATGAAATAACTTGGTATTCCTCTCCCCTTCTTTAAGCCACCTGATTCTGTATTTTTTCCACCATAGGATCTCTTCCTGTTTACATCTTGCTTCCCATGTCTGGATCATTTGGTTTTATTCTTTTTTCCTTTCCTCTGTATAACCCTCTTGAATGCAAAGTTCCTGCAACTTTCTCATTCTATCCTTGATCCTTTTTTTCTCCCGGTCTATGTTCCCGAAGACTTGTATGTTCCATTCCTTAAATTTTTGTTTGATATACTTGATTTTCTTGTGTAGTCTGAACATCCTTGTCCCTTGTCCTCGTAGTTCTTCCTGCCACCATGTTTTGATGTTCTCCTTGAAAGTAGGGTGGTCTATCCAAATTTCTCAAATCTAAATGGTCTATTCTTCGGTGTTGTCTGAAAATTTTCTTCCATTTGTATTGGCCAGTGATCTGATCCCCCCCATGGGAGGATATTGCACTCCAAAGCTATACCCTACATAATGATGGTTTCCGAAACTAGGATTTTGTCTAGCCTTGTGGCTACTTGGTGGTGAGCTAGTGTTTTGTTATTCCAGGTGAACTGGCCATTGCTTGTCTTGATGTCCACAAACTCCATTGTGTCTATGAAGGCTGAGAAGTCTTTTGCATCCCTGTCTAGTCTCTGATTAACCCCTTTTTTTAGCCAAAGTAGTAATGATGTTGAAATCCCCAGCCAAAATCTAGTGGAGGTTGTTGGTTTGTTCTCTTAGATTTTCCAGGTCTAGGAGCATTCTCCTTTTTTCCTCCAATGCCTGGGGGCCATACACATTTGTGCATAGGACCTCCTCTGTGTTCCCTATCACTTGCATTTTAACAAATAGCGTATGCCTCATCGACTTTTCCGAGAGTAGGTTCACCGATTGTGGGTTCCACAGGGTGAGTATTCCTCTCGTCATCTGTTGGCTTTCCACAGCCAGTAGCTTGTACTTACTCCGGTATTTTTTACTAATTATTTCCATTATGTCCAGATTGCATTTTGTTTCTTGAATGAAACAAAGGTCAAGTTGTTCCTTCCTCGGTCTATTTTTAAGGATTCTTTGTTTCCTTGGGTTGTTTAGGCCTCTTATATTCCAAGTAATAATCTTCATTTAAACATGTGGGGGGGAGTTTGGGAAGAGATTTTTAATCTTACCCGAGTTTAGCAGCAGAGCTCAGAGTTCTTGTAGGGCTACACTATTTGATTTCCTCCTTTTCTTCCTCCTTGCCTGCTTGGGTGAGTGTTTTGGTTTTCCATCTCCGGTTTTGATCCCCAAGTGTCCTAATTTTCCATGCATGCACTTGGTTCCTCTTGTTTTTTCTTCCTCCCTTAGGAGGAAGAGGTATTGAATGCAATCCAGTTGCTCCATTGGGACATTGTCGACTCCCTACCTTTTCCATTTTTATGCATCTCCATCTTCCTCCTTCATTGGGGTGTTGGTGTCTTCATTTCCTCCTTCCATTGAACTTGGATTTTCTGTGGTCTCATGGGTTGCATGTTCACTTGTCTCCCTTGCTTTCATCCTTTTCTTTTCCTCTTCTTCCCCCTGGTTTGGGTTGCCCCTTCCTTCTGCTCTATTCCTGGCTTCTAGATTGCTCCCTGTTGGCGGCTTTCCTTGTCTTTTATTTCCCCTGCGTTTGTGATTTAGCCTCACAAAAACGTCCTCATTTTGTTGTTGTTTAGTGTTTTTAGGTTCTTGTTTTTTACTGAGAGGGCATTCTCTTAGTAGGTGTCCATGTTCATGACACCTTCTGCACCGAAATGGGATATGCTCATAGTCTATACTTTGGATCCATTCCTCATCCCTAAACTCCAGGCTTATGGCCTCTGGGAGAGCCCCCGAGACATCCATCTCTATACAGATCCTTGCATAGGATGTGTACCTCCCTTTTAATGTTGCTTCTGACGTCTTGACGTATTTTCCTAGCTTGTTCCCTATCGCTTCGAAGGTGGACGACAACCAGTAATCTAGCGGTAGGGAGTAAAACCTTAGCGAGACTGGGACATTTTTAAAGGTTTCTTTCTCTGGGGAGAAATTTTCTTTCCATGGCTGCATGTACAGCGCCGCTGAGGTGTGGAAATACAGTCCCCCCTCAAATATTTTATCCCTGTCCTCTAGGTTCATGAAGATTGTTGTGAAAAAACCTTTCGATCCCAGGTGGAGATCAACTTCTCCACTCGGCTTCCATTGGTATTTTATCCAGCTACGCAGAGTCTTTTATGTGGGCCACAGGCCCATAAACTTGTAGATTAGGTCATGCGTCTTCATCTGAACCCGAAAGAGTTGAGTTTGGGGGTCTTCCAAGATAAATTTGGGGATTAAAGTTGTTTTAGGTTTACACGGGTTATGCCCACCTACCCACTAGGGTTAATCGGTTTTGGCATACTATTCCGGGCTTCTGTTGCCTCCTCCCCCACGCGATCGTTTTTGCCTTGGTTGACCTCTTCATTATTTTTAGTCCCTGATCTCGAGGTGTCTATCAGGGGTTCCTTAAATCCAATGCCACATGAGCCTTTCCCTCTGTCCACCACAACCTACTTGTCGGAGGGAGTTCCACTCCCTCCCCCTCTGGTAACCATGTTGGTCATTGCTTGAATCATAATCATCAAACCCTAGTCTTGAAACCCTCATCAGAGGATGTTAGATCCTCTTCCTATGCTCCGTATACCAAATATTAGAAACCATAATATATTAAAAAAATGATTAAAATGAGTTCAAAGAAAAGAAAATATGGACACTATTAATCAAAATTTGGATTTGGTTAAGGAAAATACAAAACCATAATATTTAAAAAAAAGAGTTTAAAGTGATTTTAAAAAAGAAAATAAATACATCAAAACTCTGTTCAAAATATAAAAAGAGAGACACAAATATATGAAATCTCGTGGGCATTGCACATTTAAAAATATATAAGATCCAAGTTGTTGTTCCAATCCACTTGAATAAAAAAATAATCAAACTACGAAATATTAATTTCATTATTTCAATCATAAAAATACAAAATATTAAAATAATCAATCAATTATCAAATTTTTAAAAATCAAATAAATTAAAGTTATAAGAAAATATGGGAAGAATAATACCTCTTAAAATCGAGGTTAAGATTATTAGTAATATATCATAGTGAATCTCTACTCTAAGCAAAGCCTGTGCCTTGATTGTATATGAGATCTTGTGTAGTGCACATTTAAAAATATATAAGATCCAAGTTGTTGTTTGTTGTTGTTTTTCCAATCCACTTGAATAAAAAAAATAATAAAACTATGAAATGTGAATTTCATTATTTCGATCATAAAAACTCTAAATATTAAAATAATCTACTAATCATCAATTTTTTTTTAAAGTCAAATAAATTAAAGTTAGTTTTATTATTCATTATCAACAATAAGACAGGAAATCTCATATGAGATTGTATATAACGATATGTTTTTTTCTGGAACTAAAAAATTATTTAATATTAGAGGCAAGAAACGCATGCATTTAATAAATTAAAGTTAGTTTTAATATTCATTATCAACACTGAGACAGAAAATCTCATATGAGATTGTATATAATGATATGTTTTTTCTGGAACTAAAAAATTCTTTAATATTAGAGGCGAGAAACGCATGAATTTAATAAATAATTTAAAATTTTAAAGTGTAAACATTTATAAATAAAAAATAATATATATATATATATATATATATATATATATATATATAGAAATAGAAGAAACACATTAATTTAATAATGAATCTAAAATTTTAAAGTGTAAACATTTATAAATAAAATAAATAATAATATCCAGCTTAAATTTCTTAATATATTGAAAATGAGAAAATAAAATAAAGTTTTTTGTTTTTTTTTTTATTATTATTATTATGTAAATTGTCTTTTATATAGTTTTGTATTTAATTCTAAAAAAACGTACATATGCAAGTACAAAAAAATTAAAATAATTAATATTTGTATATTTTATTTATATTTATATAGTAGAAAGAACAATTATAAATAATAATTTTAATTAAGTGGATTAGTATAATCAGTTTGAACTAATTAATTTCAAAGTGAAGTTTTTTTAAGAGGTTATAGTTTGAAGTCTAATAAAGTTTCTATAATTTAAGATTGTACGTTGTACTTTACCCATATTTACCTAAAACGTTATTTACTATATTTAAAAAATTAATCAATGAAATAATGTAGTAAATATTGAAAAATTAATCAATGAAATAATGTAGTAAATATTATTGGAGAGTAATTATTATGGCAAACATTTACCATGGGTTTTTAAAAATTATTTTGATCATAGGAAAATAACAAGGGACTTATTAACTAAAGTAAATACGAGCATAAATATCAAGATAAGTTTCAAAGGCAACTTGAGACATTGAGATGAATTACTAAATACATATTTATGTCCATATTTATTTGATAAATAATTAATAATAAATGTTATTAAAATATTGTAGTGGATATTAGTAAATGTTATTATAACAATTATAAAGATGAATAATATAAATATATTAAGGAAGTGTTAGGGTTTACGAAAAATAATAGATTTTTAACTAGATTGGATTTATCCATGTTAATAGTAAACAGATCTGAGTCACGCCATGGAATACTTAAGAAGGGGGCATGAGCCTCCTCTTATTGAAATGTAGTGACATTTGAAATAGGAAGCAGAGGGAGATCGTGGTCATCCTTTGAGCTATTGCCACACCTTCACACCTTAGCAATCCATGCAAATTCATGCAAGGGGAAAGCGATGGAGATTGAACCTGAGCCATCACATCCAAAGTTGGCTCAAGCCTGGGAGCTGGGCAAATGCCTTCCATAGGTGCTAGTATCTCCAAGATGTCTAATCATCTCATCTCAAGTTGGAGAAAACATCCAATATATGTGCAACAAATTTGATATCAAAGATTTTGAACGACATCTCGTGATGAAATACCGTGGTTTTCTGCATAGATACTTTCAAACAAAAATGGATTTTCTGTACATTGCCTCATTAGGTGCGGCTTATAGATATGTTGTCAAGATCAAGTAGAAATTTAAGTAGAAGAGGAAAGAGTTTGGATCTGCAAACTCCTCACAGCCAAAGCAAAGCAAAGGCGGCCCTAACCCACAAAACAAGGGATAGAGAAAATATGGCCACTCTCAGGTCAACCAGTCCAAGCCGCAACACAAGAAGGGTAATAAGAAGTTGAAGAAGGACATAATAAAGTGGTGTGAATACCATAAAATCCCTTGGCACAACACCGAAGAATGTCGCTCCAAGTAGTCACTGGTGGTTGAGCTGAAAGCTTTCGAGTTAGAGGCAGCTTTTGACTCTGAATCAAATTCAGAAGGAGGGAAGTAGATTATCGATGTCAAACCCAGTGCCACTATCACTACCACCAAAGTACATCCAAATGAACCAGAAGAACCAGAGGAAGGGGAATGCCTCTTTCACTCACAAATGTGGGTAAAGGGGGCTCCGCTTCATTTCATTGTCGATAGTAGTAGTCATAAGAACCTGATCTCAACAGAGGTCGTCAAGCAGCTGGACCTATCGATGACACCACACCTGCAACTCTACACCATCGACTAGCTTTTCCAAGGAAGAGATCTTCATGTTAGCCAACAGTGTCGTCCTCCCTACAACATCAACCCCTTCAAAGACTAGGTATTGTGTGATATTGCTCCCCTTGGAGTTTGTGATTTTCTTTTAGGACAACCGTATTTGTGGAAGTGACATGTCGTGTATGAGTTTATACCCCGTAGTGTTATTATTACTTTTTGTAGACAATTGTATACGATACCAAAGGTAGCGTCACCTACCGCTATTTCTATAATCTTTGCTAAGCAATGTAGTAAGGTCGTTTCATAGACCCAAAAGTTTGGCTTCTTTGTGATCCATGCTCACAGTAAGCAAAAGGTCATCACCACATCCGTGGCCTCTACACAAAGCCTCTCTTTGCAGTAAAAGAAAGTGGACGGGATCATGGAAGATTATAGAGACATCTTCTCCTCACCCACAGAGGTACCGACGCACTGCCAAGTCAAGCATCCAATTGATCTAACCCCCAGTGCATCTCTGCCTAATGGACCAGCATATTGTCTCTTGATGATGGAAAATGACGAAATCAAGTGCCAGATCCAAGAGCTACTTCAAAAGGGGCACATCAGACCCAACTCCTCTCCTTGCGGAAGCCCGATTGATCTAGTGAAAAAGAAAGATGGGACCTAGAGACTCTGCATTGATTACATAGAATTAAACAAAATCACAGTGAGGAACCAATACCCAATTCCCCAAATTGATGACCTTCTTGACCAAGTCAAGGGGGAAAAGTTCTTCAACAAAATTGACCTAAAGTCTAGCTACCATCAGGTTCTCATCGAACTGATTAATGTATGGAAGACAACTTTCAAATCTAAACAAGGTCTCTTCAAATGGTTGGTCATTACCTTTGGCTTAACAAATGCACCAACCAATTTCATGAGGTTGATGGATGATGTATTGAAACCATTCACCAACTCTTTTGTAGTGGTATATATGGATGACATCCTCATCTTGAGCAGAACTTGGGAGGAGGACATGCAACATATTCAGTGGGTTTTCAACACTTTGCGGTAGCACAAGCTATATGCCAACTTGTTAAAATGCTCCTTTTGCATGAACAGGGTCCAATACTTAGGCTACATTGTTGATTAGCATGGGGTACATGTGGATTCAGATAAGATCCAAGTCATCTGTGATTGGCCATCCTACTCCACACTAAACGAGCTTCAGAGCTTCTTGGGTCTTTCCAACTTCTACCGACGTTTCATGTTGGTATTTTCCCATATTGCATGGGCCCTCAGCCAAGTGACCAAAGGTGGTGGCAGGGAAAATTTCACATGGGGGAAGTCACAGAAACGAGCATTTGATTATCTGAAGCATCGCTTGTGCTCAGCTCCAGTACTCTCCTTACTCGATTTGCAACAACCGTTCGAGATTGAGACTGATGTATTTGACTATGTTGTAGGCTCGGTTCTCACTCAACACAGTAATACAATAGTATTCCATTGTGCAAGCATGTCGTCAATGGAAACATTAAATTCTAGGAAAGGATACAATCACAAGCCTCTGAAGTTCATATAAACACAAGGGAAGTTGCAGAACGACCGCCATCAAAAGTGGTCCACATACCTGCAACAATTCCATATCAACATCAAGTATAAGACAAGGAGAAGATATCGTGTCACTAACTACCTCAGTCAACCTCCCAAGGTTGCACTCACCACCATGCTCCATTCCTATGGGCATGAGGCATTTGAGTGGCCCCAAATTTATCAACGAGATCCTGACTTTGCCACCACCTATCATCTCTTGGGTAAAGGCATGAATGTCACCGATTTTCACATTTAGGATGGAATTTTATGCCATATGGGCCATCATTGTGTTCCTACAAGTGAGTGTGCAAAGATAATTTGGGAGGTTCACTATAGTCGGATGGCAGGACATTTTGGCGTGGAGGAAACTGTGGTAGTTCTACATAAACACTTTTATTGGACAAAACTTCGATAGGACGTTAGCAAGTATATCAAATCTTACACTTCATGTGCCATTTCCAAGCCAACCATCAAGAATCAAGGCTTATACACCCCTCTTCCTACTCCCAATAGGCCTTGGTAATCCATCTCAATGGATTACATGTTCGGCCTTCCATTCACCAAGAAAGGAAATGATTATGTATTTTTGGTGGTTGATCAGTTTTCAAAGATGGGCATTCTCACAACCTACAATAAGAGAATCACAATGACAGATACTGCCAAGATCTTCTTCAAACGAGTGTGGGTCCATTTTGGGATACCAAAGACCATCATATTCGATCAGAATAACATATTCCTCAACACATTTTGGTTGTGTCTCTGGTCACTGTTGGACATCAAGCTCACTAAATCCACTACCTTCCACCCTCAAACTGATGGCCAAACAAAGGTCGTCAATCGGATGATTGTGCATATACTGCACATGTATAACTCTAAGCATATACGTACATGGTATGAGAGTCTTCCCTATGTTCAAAACATCTACAATAGGGCTCTACATAGCTCCACTGGCCATAACCCCTTTCAGGTGGGGTTGGGTCCCATTGATGTTGAACTACCTCTTGCAACCACACATAAATATTCTTCCCATGTTCAGTCTGAGGTCGACAAAGCCACTAGATTCATTGAGTGAATTCAACACATTTTCCAATAGGTCCATGAGATTTTGCAGCAATCCAATGCTAAGTATAAGAAATACCATGATCAACATTGGGTATCACACAAGTTTCAGGTGGGAGACAAGGTTTGGTTACATTTAAAAAAAAAAATCCTTACAGGGCCCCATCAGAAGCTCCTTCCACTTCACTATGGGCCTTACACTATCAACAAGGTTGTGGGTGATAATGATTTTGAGCTCAACACTCCCCCCTTCCTTTGCTTGCACCCAATGTTCAATGTGGACCTCCTCCGACCATGTTTTCCACCATTATTGGACACCTTAGTGATCGCAGAATAGTTGACACCAACAGAGCTCAGCCCTGATTGCATGGAATAAACATCCACTGATCAGATAATGGACACACAGATCAAGGGCACTCGCTAGCAAAGGATCCATATTTATCATCTTGTCAAGGCAGGGAAGCTCCTGCACCAAATAAAGTGGCTCACCTGGACCCAAATTCAATAGAAATTTCCTCACCTGATATGGGCACTCAAAGAAATAGAGATTATTTATTCTTAAGGGGGGAGTATTGGTCAAGGTGGATATTAGTGGCCACTCACCTATTCCAACTAGCTCCTCTTGACAGTTTTTAGCTCAACACGTTCTTCTATAATTCTTTATAATTGTGGGTTCTACACTTTCGGGGCTGTTTGAAACCCTACACAGATTCCAAGTGGATATTGGTGGCCACCCACCTAATCCAACTAACTTATTTTGGAATTTTTCATGTCAGTATGTCTTTCTATACTTACAAGGTCGTTTTGGGGCCCTAAACAGAGTTTTTTGGCTTTCCACGGTCAAATTGTAGACAAAGTTAGATTTTGATGGAATAATGTGTAGTTCTCAAAACGACCTTTACAACGGGCTATCACGTGCGTAAAATGGAGGTCGTATGCAAAATTTACGACCCCAAGAAGTTGAGGTACCAACTTACCCATCAGGGCCCACATAGATTTTGGAATTTCATCTCCTAGGGTTAGGTTTTTGGATGTCTATGGTTTTGGAATTCATGAGTAATGTTTTTTTTTGTAAGTTAGAAGATATATTAGATCCTGCTAAGAAGTAAAAGTTATAGCTGTCATGCTATCCCAAGAGGCTGTGGCAGCATTACCCTAGTGGGAAACTAATGCTTCCACATGGCCATTAAGGTTCATAGTATCCATGCAAAACTTGAAAGACTGTAAGAAACATAAACTATAAATTACTAGATCTAGTATGCCACACAGGGTGAAAATCCTTTCTTCTAGACTGTCCATACCGAGAACAAAAAAATGAAATGAGCTAAAACTATAAATTCCTAGATCTAAGAAGCCACGCAGGGAGAAGAACTTGTGAATTATACTATCTGGAAGCATAAAAACATGGGAAACCTGACCAAGAAGAGGCTATCCCGAGATGGGGTCGAGCCTCTGCTCATTGCTTCGGTCTTGCACGGTGTCCTTTCCTAGAGCACCTGTGTCTGAAATAACTTTCCAGAGATCTTGTAGAAGAGACATCAAGAGCTCATCACAACGAATATGTTCTTCTTCCCTGTTTTGCATCTCTTTGATGGCGCCATTGATTTCCTCAATTTCTCACTTGTTGGCATCCAAAGAGTCCTTGAGAGCTTCCTTCCCAACGCAATAGGTGAAAACAGAAGAGGGCGGAGGGAGTGGAGGAAAATTATAGGACGAGGTGGGGGATTCAGAAGAGGGGAGGGGGGAGGATGAATAAGAGAGAGGGAATAATGGAGTGGGGGGAGCGGAGGGTGGAGGAGGGGGAGGTGGAGGTTGGCGGGGAGGAGACAACTCTGGGCTGAGATTTGGAGCGAATCCCAGAGAGTTTCCATGGTTGTCGAACCATTCAACTCTACAGGCCTAAGGAGATGGAAATGGAGGTAATTCTGGAGTAGTGGCCCATTTGAGAGGGTGGTCCAGGGAGGTGGCACAAGATGAAGCAAGGGGAAGCTCTAGGGTGGAGGCACGCGCAGAGTCTTGAGGCAAGATTGGAAGAGACTTCTTGCCTCGTCCTCTCGAGCCTATGCCTCTTGCAGTGTACCAGGCTTCCCCCCATTTAGATTTACCTCGAAGTCGAGGCATCAAGGGAAAGACCGGAAACTAGAGATGGAGCGTGAGGTAACTATTGTTCGAAGGATAGGGTTCGAGCCAGAACCAAAAGCAATAGTAAACTGGAGGATGAGTGATAGGCACTGGGGGTCGAGAGTGCTAAGGAAACTCGAACCAGAGGCAAAAAACTAGACAGTCTGAAGGATGAGGCCAAGACTCGGGAGGCTAAGAGCTTGAATGAGCCATGGATTCCCAAAACTCTGGCCTAAAACCACTAAACCGGGAAAGGTGATGGGACAAGGCCTGCTTCCATCCCATTGCCATTATCAATCCCATGAACTGGAGTTCCATAACATTAAACTAATTTGAATTCAATTGAATGCAAAGGTGCATCGACTGAGGAATTAATTGCATGGATTACTGGAAGAGGTGAGTGCAGCCTGAGTTGGCTTGAGGTGGCAAGAGATGTGGAAATTTTTCCACTCATCTGTCCATCCACCCATTGTGTTCAATATCACCCCATCCATGGTTTAAATTTGGTGGACATGGGGGTGGGCTTTGATCCACTTATGTGTGCACGAGTCAAAATTCATGAGTAATGTTAAAAAGGCCTCTGGAGCCTCATTGTAATCATTCTGCTAAGACAAATGTGCATAGAATATGTTATCACATATAGTTGTCAAGGGAAATAGGTTGCCCAAGTTCGTGGCCTGCACAAGAAATGTCAAAGCGCAGTGTTCAGAGGAGTCCACTTCGGCTTGAAATGCAAGCAACAGGCGAGTTCAGCTTTCAACAACGGATATTTCATCAGGTAGATCAGATCGACAGTGGGAAATATTGCGCAGGATTAGTGATTTCACAAATTCAAAACTCGGGAAGTGAAAAGGCAAGAATTGTGAGAGCTCGCGAAGTCCAAAATCACGAAAAGATCACAACCGTTAATCAAAGGAGGGACCTGGACCATAGATTTGGTCCCGAGGAGATCGCAAGTTTGGAAATCGGGAGAAGGGAGAAAGTAGTTATTAAACTTCGCAAGCTGTGAATTCCCAATTCATGAAGACTGGATCAGAGCCATCAGATCGTGGGGATTGTGAGCTGTTGATATGGCAAGAGGAACTCGCTAGTTTGGGTTTCAAGGGAGATGAGAAACCTTCCAACAATGTGAAGGGTGAAGTCCTAAAATACCCTTTGGAGATAAGCACCAGGTCACAACCCGAGGTCACATGAAGAAGAGGCTGATAGCAGGAGCTCTGGGAGTGAAAAGGGAAGGGTGTTGATTTCACAAAGAGCTATGCCAAAGGCTGTGGGCGCTCGTTTTCATTGCAGAGTGAAACCGTTTGGTTTCAAGCGTTCCGGGTGAGCTTAATAAGTCGCTAGCAATGCATGATAGTCCATAGGGAGTTAAGACTCACCCTCTTCCCAATGAAAGTAATTAATGTAGTTGGTGATGGTGGTTGAAATCTCGTATCACCCATAAATGGAAAGCTTGAGAAGACTGGTCGTGGTAGTAGATTGTCAGCCCATATCTCCCCTGGACGGTTTTCCTGCAAAACTCATAACTGAGTTGGGCTCGCGTCTGACATGAGAAGACTTGCACAGTCTGATAGAGTAGGCACCGACTGGAAACTTTGAATGTAGGGGCCCGATCATGCTTCTGGTGGTTGCAACAATTCTCAGTATATGTATGCAGTTTTGATATTTTGTTAGGGTCGAATGGTTGAGCTAGGTTCCCTGCTATTGTAATATTTTTATGAAGAAAACTGGTTCTCTGGTTATGCATTTGTTTTTGAGACATCTTGGTTAATCTAAGTCATCTTTCTTACTCCATCTTATTTACCTCCGATACTGAGAGAGTTCATGAGTGACTGATTCACATGGATTGTTGTGACTGCATTATGATGAATGTTTGATTATAATGTTGTTATAATTTCTCTCAGTTTCTTTGAGATTTGAATTCAAGAGGATCTTGTATTTATGTTTTTCCTCCTTAGGTTGTTGGAAGACCTGATGTCCACAACAGAACTCTACACTCTCCTCACCAAAGTCTTCCCTCTATTCACCCTTACTCTAACTTACTAACTGAAGTTGATTCTAGACCTCAATTGCTTATGCATGCTAGCCCAGATTTTATGAGTTAGAGCATTATTCTCTTGAGTCTGCACCCATTTGACCTCTTTAAATCCATTAATCATGACATATAACTTGATGGGTACTGGGATTATCCTCATTACAGTCTAAGGGTGATTCCTATTGCTAACATAAATGGTGTCGTTGTCGGGGACAGATTTGCGTAGATTGAAGAGCTCCCTAGGAAGAACAACATAGATCCAACTATTGATGGTAGAAAAGAGTGGGATACAGAAATTGACTGTAATCATCTACCTAGTGACTCCACAATCAACTATTCCACTAGGGAAGATCCTATTGACAAAAATATGAAGGGAATGACTAGTTATCAGCTTATGAGCTTTCTGCATGAACTTTTGTTATTCTTTATCAGCTCATTTTTGTTTTTCCCTTCACATATAAAAAGGATCATATTTTGCTTTGTTTATTCGGTTGATCACCAACCTTCCTTTATATATCCATCCTTGGAGGAATAAGCCGTACTTTTTGCCTGTATTGTAGATGTTGATCCTATACTCTCAACTCAGCCTATTCATAAGGATAGACTTCATACTGAGATCCCTCCTGGATTCAATCACCCTTGCATCCCTGAGGAAGTTGAAACTAATCCACAACCTCCTCAAATATCATCTCATCCTGTTGTTACTATTGTGCCTTTCCATCAGTGTGATAAACCTCATATTCAACCCACTAGTTTTCAAACTAGAATCAGAGACATGTTGTTAAAAACTTTAAAGCTTCCATATCATCTTCATCCTTATCCTCCTGATTTCTTTAAATATATTCCTCATTTTTCTGGGGAAGATCATGTTACAACTATGAGGCATGTGGAGGCCTTTGAGAAATTTGTTGGTCAATTTGAAATTTCTCATGATGATGTTTCCATGAGATTGTTCTCAAATTCATTGTTTGGAGATGTTGTGTGGTTTAAATGTTTGGGAGCTGACTCCATTGGTTCCCGGGTTGAATCATGAAATGCATTTTTGAAGTGGTGGGGTGAGAAAAATTCCCTTGATCAGTACTGGGATGATTTTAATGCCTTGAGGAGAGGGGAAGAGGGAGCCTTGGCCATATTCAACAGGAGGTTTTACTGTGTGTATCATAATATGCCTGTAGAGATCAGACCCACAGAGACTATTGCCATGGTGTACTACGTCATGGATCAGCATTTAGAGCTTGTCCTTCACCTAAGAGAAAAGAAATCAACATATTTATCTCAGTTATTCATGGATGTTGGGGAAGTGGAAGAGAACCTCCAAGCTTGTGGCAGGATTCAAAGTCAGTATCATATCAACTTTGAGCGTAAGGCAGTTTTTTCTTGTTGTCTATATGAAGGAAAATATGTGGATGATTTTTTCTTTGAAGCATGTATCAATGAATAGCTCTGTATTGATAGAAATCACGTGTATGAACAACTAGAAGAAATGGTTACTACTGTTCCTAAAGTAGATATTTTTAACAGTTATTTTCTTGATAAAATTACCTATTTAAAGGATGATCATAGATATGAAAGACAACCCCTTTTTGATGAATATCCTAGTGATGATGAGAAACAAGCTTATCTTCTATTTGATCACTATGAAGAAAGTAAGGATGATTCCGAGGTTGGCCTTGTCATGGAAGACGTAAAATTTGACCAGGAGCAACCCTTAGTTGAGGCACTTGAAGAGGTCATCTATACACAGCCTGAAGTAAATCCATAGTCATCAGTGGATCAGCAGCCACCTACGTCCATTCTTGTTCCACTTGTACCTATAGTTCACAGTAAGCAGCTTTTGGACCACAGATGCCTATGACCATCTTTCAATCAAGTGTGCCTGTAGGGGACATCGAGCAAGTTGTCAACAGCTTTGAAAAAGTGAAGGTAACCTTTCATAAGTTAATCATGTGCTGCCTTCAGTTTCATGACCCTTTCAATGAGTACATAAAGTTACACTTTTCAAATGATTTGGAGCATGCAAGCTTAATCTTTCTATTGGCATTTGAAGGAAATATAGGTGATCATAAGGATGAAATTAGTCGGCTGTCACACCCCCCTTGTTTCTTATTGATCATTTACAGTGAAGTGTAGGATTCAGTTATCAAACAATTTGAATGTCTATGGTGGAAGTTTTCTTTCACCTAACATTTTGTAAAAGTCAGTTATCCTAGGACTGTACATAAATAATCTCTTTCTGGAGCATGTGTGTTTGTTTTCCTTTTTATAAGTAGAGTAGTGTACATATCAACCTTCGACAAAATGTTTTGAGCTTGACTCCATAGCCCAATGCATAAGGAGACTGGAACTACTTGTTCTTACCAGCTCGCAGGGAACATGCCATCCCCTATGGAGCCAAATGTTATCACATATAGTTGTCAAGGGTAGCAGGTTGCCCAAGTTCGTGGCCTACACAAGAAACGTCAAAGTGAAGTGTTCAGAGTAGTTTGCTTCAGGCTCAAAATGCAAGCAATAGGCGAGGTCATCTTTCAACGACAGAGATTCCATCAAGTAGATCAGATCGACGGTGGGAAATATTGCACAGGATCAACGATTTCGCAGATTCAAAACTCGGGAAGTGCAGAGGCAGGAATTGCGAGAGCTTGCAAAGTTCGAAATCATGAAAATATCACAATTATTGATCAAAGGAGGGATATGGATCGTAGATTTGGTCCCGAGGAGCTTGCAAGTTCAGAAATCGGGAGGAGGGAGAAAGAAATTATTAAACTTCGTGAGCTACGAATTCCCAATTCACGAAGAGTGGATCAGAGTTGTCGAATCATGGGGATTATGAGTTGTTGATCTGGAAAGAGGAACTCTCTAGTTTGGGTTTCGGGAGGAAGGAGATGAGAAACCTTCCAACAATGTGAAGGGCGAAGTCCTGAAACACCCATTGGAGATAAGCGCCAGGTCACGACCCGAGGTCACATGAAGAAGAGGCTGACACCAGGAGCTCTGGGAGAGCAAAGGGAAGGGTGTTGATTTCACAAAGAGCTATGCCAAAGGCCGGGGGCGCCCGCGTTCGTTGTAGAGTGAAACTGTTTGGTTTCAAGAGTTTTGGATGAGCTTAAAAAGTCGCTAGCAATGCATGACAGTCCATAGGGCATTGAGACTCACCCTCTTCCCAATGAAATTAGTTAATGTAGTTGGTGATGGTGGTTGAAATCTTGTATCACCCATAAATGGAAATCTTGAGAAGACTGGCCGTGGAAGCAGATTGTCAGCCCATATCTCCCCTGGACGGTTTTTCTGCAAAACTCATAACTGAGTCGAGCTCGCGTCTGACATGAGAAGACCTGCACAGTCTGATAGAGCATGCATCGACTGGAAACTTTGAATGCAGGGGATCGATCATGCTCCTGTTGGTTGCAACAATTTTCAGTATATGTATGCAATTTTGATATTTTGTTAGGGTCGACTGGTTGAGCTAGGCTCCCTGATATTGTAATATTTTTATGAAGAACACTGGTTCTCTGGTTATGCATTTTTTTTTAGACATCTTGGTTAATCTAAATCAACTTTCTTACTCCATATTATTTACCTATGATACTGAGAGAGTTCACGATTGACTGATTCACATGGATTGTTGTGACTGTATTATGATGAATGTTTGATTATAATGTTGTTATAATTTCTTTCAGTTTCTTTGAGATTTGAATTCAAGAGGATCTTGTGTTTAAGTTTTTCCTCCTTAGGCTGTTGGAATACTTGATGTCCACAACAAACCTCTACACTCTCCTCACCAAAGTCTTCCCTCTATTCACCCTTACTC
>ML783205.1:146036-169616 GCA_009831015.1 Picea engelmannii | reverse complement strand
GAACAATTATAAATAATAATTTTAATTAAGTGGATTAGTATAATCAGTTTGAACTAATTAATTTCAAAGTGAAGTTTTTTTAAGAGGTTATAGTTTGAAGTCTAATAAAGTTTCTATAATTTAAGATTGTACGTTGTACTTTAACGATATTTACCTAAAACGTTATTTACTAATTATTAAAAACAAAATTTAAATTTTTTTTAAAAATCATAAAAATCATAATTAACAAAGGAAAACTATAAAAATTATAATCTATTTTTTTAAATAAATACGTTTTCATAATAGATATAATAATTATATTTAAAAGCCCCGAATGGGGTGACACGAGGCGAGGAGGTGACACCAGGCTTAGTACTAAGCTTGGGCTTAAATGTCGTTGGCCGCCACCCAAGCATCCGCATTTACGATGGTGGACGGCCATAGCAGCAGCATAATGTTGGAGGGACTCCTCCCTCGAGCGACCATTTACGACCTTGGCGTACTCAGCATGGCAGGGGTTAAAGGTGGGCAAGGGATCTCGGCGTCTGGTTATGTGTTTTCATATGCTCCGGCTTCGGCTCTCATCCTCGCTTGGAGGCCCTGGTGCAGCTCTGCGTTCCTTGTGCCCTGGCTCACCACCCTTTCGTGGCTTCTTGGCAAGGATTTTCGGAGTAGCTTGTATTCGTGTGTGCCGAGACAGAGCCGGCCTGCTCGTGCTCTGAATTGGCCACCGCCCACGTCCTGGCTTTCGTGCTTATCTCTGCACACGCTCTGCACTCTCATTCACCCCCAGGAAACTATGGTTAGGAAAAGAGGAAGACCTCGCCGAGGCTCAGCTTGGAATGCCCACAAGGCGCAGCGACGACGGAAAGAGCAATTTGAACATGCTCTGGCAATGGCGACCTCCATGCTTCGGAAGAAGGCTCGGGCTGAGAAATTGGTGCTGCTCGCCACCATCGCCGAAACGGGAGCTGGCTGCAGCAAAGCGAACACAGCTAGGAAGGAGGATGGAACTGAGGTTATGTATCCCGCCTGTATCGTGGAGGAAGACCTGACTCTGGAGGACCTGTCGACAGTGGAGGCGCCCCGCGCCACAGTGATGACTTGCAGGGAGGAGAGAAAACCCAATTTGGGTTTGGATGAAGAGTTTCCCGGCTGCATTGTGGAAGAGGTTCCTTGGTAGGACCTTCAAGCGACGTTGGAAGTGGACAACAATTGCTCGATGGGTAAGGATGTGGAAGGTGGTGTGAAGCAGATGGAGCTCGACAACGCGGATGGCGGTCTGCATGGCTTTCTCCTCTGTGTGGAGCACCTGTCTCTGGTGTTCGAGCTCCGAGGCCACATGTCTGACCTGGAGCATCGTGCCCTCCTCATGGGCCAGCGCCTGGACATGCTTTTCGATGCTTACTCCAACGTTCCAACTCGGCGAAAGTGCCCCCTCTGCGCGCAGTCTTTTGCCATCCCGGCTGGGTCCACGTGGAGGACTGACGACGGCGACAGGTCATCGGGCACCTAGGTTTTTATGCTCTCTTGGTTTTTTAGTTTCTGTGCTACTGTTTTACGCTCTTCTGGACTATAGACATCTGTCCTGGTTTCCTCCGGGCAGAACAGATGCTACTATTATACAACTGTTATTTGCTTTGCACCTATGTTGGTTTCCGGTTATCGACAACATTTTTGGTGACTCAAACCCATGACACTGTATATCTTGTTAAAGTTTTTTGTTAATATAATATAGTAGGCTTCCCCCTTTTTTATTTTAAAAAAAATAATAATTATATTTAAAAAACCTTTAAAAAAAATTAATCAATGAAATAATGTAGTAAATATTGAAAAATTAATCAATCAAATAATGTAGTAAATATTGAAAAATTAATCAATGAAATAATGTAGTAAATATTATTGGAGAGTAATTATTATGGCAAACATTTATCATGGGTTGCATAGTATTTTTAAAAATGATTTTGACCATAGGAAAATAACAAGGGACTTATTAACTAAAGTAAATACAAGCATAAATATCAAGATAAGTTTCAAAGGCAATTTGAGACATTGAGATGAATTACTAAATACATATAACATATTTATGTCCATATTTATTTGATAAATAATTAATAATAAATGTTATTAAAATATTGTAGTGGATATTAGTAAATGTTATTATAACAATTATAAAGATGAATAATATAAATATATTAAGGATCAAGTGTTAGGGTTTACGAAAAATAGTAGATTTTCAATTAGATTGGATTTATCCATGTTAATAGTAAACAAATTCGAGTCGCACCATGGAATACTTAAGCAAGGGGTGTGAGCTTCCTCTTATCGAAATGTAGTGACATTTGAAATAGGAAGCAGAGGGAGACCGTGATCATTCTTTGAGCTATCGCCACACCTTCACACCTTAGCAATCCATGCAGAGGGAAAGTGACGGAGATTGAACCTGAGCCATCACATCCAAAGCTGGCTCAAGCCTGGGAGCTGGGAAAATGCTTTCCATAGGTGCTAGTATCTCCAAGATGTCTAATCATCTCATCTCAGGTTGGAGAAAATATCCAGTATATGTGCAACAAATTTGATATCAAAGACTTTGAACGACATCTCGTGATGAAATACCGTGGTTTTCTGCATAGATACTTTCAAACAAAAATGGATTTTCTGGACATTGCCTCATTAGGTGCGGCTTATAGATATGTTGTCAAGATCAAGTAGAAATTTAAGTAGAAGAGGAAAGAGTTTGGATCTGCAAACTCCTCACAGCCAAAGCAAGGCAAAGGCGGCCCTAACCCACAAAACAAGGGATAGAGAAAAGATGGCCACTCTCAGGTCAACCAGTCCAAGCCGCAACACAAGAAGGGTAATAAGAAGTTGAAGAAGGACACGAGAAAGTGGTGTGAATACCATAAAATCCCTTGGCACAACATCGAAGAATGTCACTCCAAGTAGTCACTGGTGGTTGAGCTGAAAGCTTCCGAGTTAGAGGCAGCTTCTGACTCTGAATCAAATTCAAGCGGAGGGAAGCAGATTATTGATGTCGAACCCAGTGCCACTATCACTACCACCAAAGTACATCCAAATGAACCAGAAGAACCAGAGGAAGGGGAATGCCTCTTTCACTCACAAATGTGGGTAAAGGGGGCTCCGCTTCATTTCATTGTCGATAGCAGTAGTCATAAGAACCTGATCTCAACAGAGGTCGTCAAGTGGCTGGACCTATTGATGACACCACACCTGCAACCCTACACCATCGACTAGATTTGCCAAGGAAGAGATCTTCATGTCAATCAACAGTGTCGTCCTCCCTACAACATCAACCCCTTCAAAGACTAGGTATTGTGTGATATTGCTCCCCTTGGAGTTTGTGATTTTCTTTTAGGACAACCATATTTGTGGAAGTGCCATGTCGTGTATGAGTTTATACCCTGCAGTGTTATTATTACTTTCTGTAGACAATTGTATAGGATACCAAAGGTAGCGTCGCCTACCGCTATTTCTATAATCTTTGCTAAGCAATGTAGTAAGGTCGTTTCACAGACCCAGAAGTTTGGCTTCTTTGTGATCCATGCTCACAGTAAGAAAAAGGTCGTCACCACATCCGTGGCCTCTACACAAAGCCTCTCTTTGCAGTAAAAGAAAGTGGATGGGATCATGGAAGAGTATAGAGACATCTTCTCCTCACCCACAGAGGTACCGACGCACTGCCAAGTCAAGCATCCAATTGATCTAACCCCCAGTGCATCTCTGCCTAATGGACCAGTATATTGTCTCTTGATGATGAAAAATGACGAAATCAAGCGCTAGATCCAAGAGCTACTTCAAAAGGGGCACATCAGACCCAACTCCTCCCCTTGCGGAAGCCCGATTGTACTAGTGAAAAAGAAAGATGGGACCTGGCGACTCTGCATTGATTACAGAGCATTAAACAAAATCACAGTGAGGAACTAGTACCCAATTCCCCAAATTGATGACCTTCTTGACCAAGTCAAGGGGGAAAAGTTCTTCAACAAAATTGACCTAAAGTCTAGCTACCATTAGGTTCTCATCGAACTAATTGATGTATGGAAGACAACTTTCAAATCTAAACAAGGTCTCTTCAAATGGTTGGTCATTACCTTTGGCTTAACAAATGCACCAACCACTTTCATGAGGTTGATGGATGATGTATTGAAACCATTCACCAACTCTTTTGTAGTGGTATATATGGATGACATCCTCATCTTGAGCAGAACTTGGGAGGAGGACATGCAACATATTCAGTGGGTTTTTAGCACGTTGCGGTAGCACAAGCTATATGCCAACTTGTAAAAATGCTCCTTTTGCATGAACAAGGTCCAATACTTAGGCTACATTGTGTATTAGCATGGGGTACATGTGGATTCAGATAAGATCCAAGTCATCTGTGATTGGCCATCCTAGACCACACTAATCGAGCTTCAGAGATTCTTGGGTCTTTCCAACTTCTACCGACGTTTCATGTTGGTATAATTCCCATATTGCATGGGTCCTCAGCCAAGTGACCAAGGGTAGTGGTAGGGAAAATTTCACATGGGGGAAGTCACCAAAATGAGCATTTGATTATCTGAAGCATCGCTTGTGCTTAGCTCCAGCACTCTCCTTACTCGATTTGCAACAATCGTTCAAGATTGAGACTGATGTATCTGACTATGTTGTAGGCTTGGTTCTCACTCAACACAGTAATACAATAGTATTCCATTGTGCAAGCCTGTCATCAATGGAAACATTAAATTCTAGGAAAGGATACAATCACAAGCCTCTGAAGTTCATATAGACACAAGGGAAGTTGCAGAATGACTGCCATCAAAAGTGGTCCACATACCTGCAACAGTTCCATATCAACATCAAGTATAAGACAAGGAGAAGATATCGTGTCACTAACTACCTCAGTCAACCTCCCAAGGTTGCACTCACCACCGTGCTCCATTCCTATGGGCATGAGGCATCTGAGTGGCCCCACCTTTATCAACAAGATCTTGACTTCGCCACCACCTATCATCTCTTGGGTAAAGGCATGAATGTCACCGATTTTCACATTTAGGATGGACTGTTATGCCATATGGGCCATCATTGTGTTCCTACAAGCGAGTGTGCAAATATAATTTGGGAGGTTCACTATAGTCGGATGGGAGGACATTTTGGCGTGGAGAAAACTGTGGTAGTTCTACATAAACACTTTTATTGGACAAAACTTCGATAGGACGTTAGCAAGTATATCAAATCTTACAGTTCCTGTGCCATTTCCAAGCCAACCATCAAGAATCAAGGCTTATACACCCCTCTTCCTACTCCCAAGAGGCCTAGGGAATCCATCTCGATGGATTACATGTTCGGCCTTCCATCCACCAAGAAAGGAAATGATTGTGTATTTGTGGTGGTTGATCAGTTTTCAAAGATGGGCATTCTCACAACCTACAATAAGAGAATCACAACGACATATACTACCAAGCTCTTCTTCGAACGAGTGTGGTTCCATTTTGGGATACCAAAGACCATCATATCCGATTAGAATAGCATATTCCTCAGCACATTTTGGTTGAGTCTCTGGTCACTGTTGGACATCAAGCTCACTAAATCCACTACCTTCCACCCTCAAAATGATGGCCAAACAAAGGTCGTCAATCGGATGATTGTGCATATACTTCACATGTATAACTCTAAGCATATGCGTACATGGTATGAGAGTCTTCCCTATGTTCAAAACAACTACAATAGGGTTCTACATAGCTCCACTAGCCATAACCCCTTTCAGGTGGGGTTGGGAATCCAACCCTTGGGTCCCATTGATGTTGAACTACCTCTTGCAACCACACATAAATATTCTTCCCATGTTCAGTCTGAGGCCGACAAAGCCACCAGATTCATTGAGCGAATTCAACACATTTGCCAACAGGTCCATGAGATTTTGCAGCAATCCAATGCTAAGTATAAGAAACACCATGATCAACATTGGGTATCGCACAAGTTTCGGGTGGGAGACAAGGTTTGGTTACATTTTCAGAAAAAAAATCCTTACAGGGCCCCATCAGAAGCTCCTTCCACTTCACTATGGGCCTTACACTATCAACAAGGTTGTGGGTGATAATGATTTTGAGTTCAACACTCCCCCCTTCCTTTGCTTGCACTCAGTGTTCAATGTGGACCTCCTCCGACCATGTTTTCCACCATTATTGGACACCTTAGTGATCACAAAACAGTTGACACCAACAGAGCTCAACCCTGATTGCATGGAATAAACATCCATTGATCAGATAGTGGACACACAGATCAAGGGCACTCGCTAGCAGAGGATCCATATTTATCGGGTTGTCAAGGTAGGGAAGCTCCTGCACCAAATAAAGTGGCTCACCCGGACCCAAATTCAATAGAAATTTCCTCACTTGATATGGGAACTCAAAGAAATAGAGACCATTTCTTCTTAAGGGGGGAGGATTGGTCGAGGTGGATATTAGTGGCCACCCACCTATTCCAACTATCTCCTCTTGACATTTTTTAGTTCAACATGTTCTTCTGTAATTCTTTATAATTGTGGGTTCTACACTTTCGGGGCTATCTAAAACCCTACACAGATTCTAGGTGGATATTGGTGGCCACCCACCTAATCCAACTAACTTATTTTGGAATTTTTCATGTCAGTATGTCTTTTTGTACTTACAAGGTCGTTTTGGGGCCCTAAACGGAGTTTTTTGGCTTTCCACGGTCAAATTGTAGACAAAGTTGGATTTTGATGGAATAATGTGTAGTTCTCAAAAAGACATTTACAACGGGCTATCACGTGCCTAAAATGGAGGTCGTATGCAAAATTTACGACCCCAAGAAGTTGAGGTACCACCTTACCCATCAGGGCCCACATAGATTTTGGAATTTCATCTCCTAGGGTTAGGTTTTTGGATGTCTATGGTTTTGGAAATCATGAGTAATGTTTTTTTTTGTAAGTTAGAAGATATATTAGATCCTGCTAAGAAGTAAAAGTTATAGTTGTCATGCTATCCCAAGAGGCTGTGGCAGCATTACCCTGGTGGGAAACCAATGCTTCCACATGGCCATTAAGGTTCATAGTATCCATGCAAAATTTGAAAGACTGTAAGAAACATAAACTATAAATTACTAGATCTAGTATGCCACACAGGGTGAAAATCCTTTCTGCTAGACTGTCCATACCGAGAACAAAAAAATGAAATGAGCTAAAACTGTAAATTCCTAGATCTAAGAAGCCACGCAGGGAGAAGAAATTGTGGATTATACTATCTGGAAGCATAAAAACATGGGAAACCTGAGCAAGAAGAAGCTATCCCGAGATGGGGTTGAGCCTTTGCTCATTGCTTTGGTCTTGCACGGTGTCCTTTCCTAGAGCACCCGTGTCTGAAATAACTTTCCAGAGATCCTGTAGAAGAGACATCAAGAGCTCATCACGATGAATATGTTCTTCTTCCCTGTTTTGCATCTCTTTGATGGCGCCATTGACATCCTCAATTGCTCACTTTTTGGCATCCAAAGAGTCCTCAAGAGATTCCTTCCCAACACAACAGGTGAAAACATGAGAGGGTGGAGGGAGTGGAGGAAAATTATAGGACGAGGTGGGGGATTCAGAAGAGGGGAGGGGGGAGGATGAATAAGAGATAGGGACTAACGAAGTGGGGGGAGCGGAGGGTGGAGGAGGGGGAGGTGGAGGTTGGAGGGGAGGAGACAACTCTGGGCTGAGATTTGGAGCGAATCCCAGAGAGTTTCCATGGCTGTCGAACCATTCAACTCTACAGGCGTAAGGAGATGGAAATGGAGGTAATTTTGGAGTAGTGGCCCATTCGAGACGGTGGTCCGGGGAGGTGGAAAAAGATGAAGCAAGGGGAAGGTCTAGGGTGGAGGCACGCATAGAGTCTTGAGGCAATATTGGAAGAGACTTCTTGCCTCGTTCTCTCAAGCCTCTGCCTCTTGCAGTGTACCAGACTGCCCGCCATTTAGATTTACCTCAAAGTCGAGGCATCAAGGGAAAGACTGGAAACTAGCGATGGAGCGTGAGGTAACTATTGTTCGAAGGATAGGGTTCGAGCCAGAACCAAAAGCAATAGCGGACTAGGCGCTGGGGGCCGAGAGTGCCAAGGAAACTCGAACCAGAGGCAAAAAACTAGACAGTCTGAAGGATGAGGCCAAGACTCGAGAGGCTAAGAGCTTGAATGAGCCATGGATTCCCAAAAATCTGGCCTAAAACCATTGAATCGGGAAAGGTGATGGGACTAGGCCTATGTCCAACCCATTTCCATTATCGATCCCATGAACTGGAGTTCCATAACATTAAACTAATTTGAATTCAATTGAATGCAGAGGTGCATCGACCGAGGAATTAATTGCATGGATTACTGGAAGAGGTGATTGCTGCCTGAGTTGGCTCGAGGTGGCAAGATATGTGGACATTTTTCCACCCATCTGTCCATCCACCCATTGTGTTCAATATCATCCCATCCATGGTTTAAATTTGGAGGACATGGGGGTGGGCATTGATCCACTTATGTGTGCACGAGTCAAAATTCATGAGTAATGTTAAAAAGGCCTCTGGAGCCTCATTGTAATCATTCTGCTAAGACAAATGTGCATAGAATATGTTATCACATATAGTTGTCAAGGGCAGTAAGTTGCCCAAGTTCGTGGCCTACACAATAAATGTCAAAGCACAGTGTTCAGAGTAGTCCACTTCAGGCTTGAAATGCAAGCAACAGGCGAGTTCATCTTTCAACAACGGATATTCCATCAGGTAGATCAAATCGACGGTGGGAAATATTTCACAGGATCAGTGATTTCACAGATTCAGAACTCGGGAAGTGCAAAGGAAAGAATTGTGAGAGCTCACGAAGTCCAAAATCGCGAAAAGATCACAGCCGTTAATCAAAGGAGGGACCTGGACCATAGATTTGGTCCCGAGGAGCTCGCAAGTTTGGAAATCGGGAGAAGGGAGAAAGTAGTTATTAAACTTCGTGAGCCGTGAAGTCCCAATTCATGAAGAGTGGATCATAGCCATCGGATCGTGGGGATTGTGAGCTGTTGATATGGCAAGAGGAACTCGCTAGTTTGGGTTTCAGGAGGAGGGAGACGAGAAACCTTCCAACAATGCGAAGGGTGAAGTCCTGAAATACTCTTTGGAGATAAGCACTAGGTCACAACCCGAGGTCACATGAAGAAGAGGCTGATAGCAAGAGCTCTGGGAGTGCAAAGGGAAGGGTGTTGATTTCACAAAGAGCTATGCCAAAGGCCATGGGCGTCCGTTTTCATTGCAGAGTGAAACCGTTTAGTTTCAAGAGTTCCGGGTGAGCTTAATAAGTCGCTAGCAATGCATGATAATCCGTAGGGAGTTATGAATCACCCTCTTCCCAATGAAAGTAGTTAATGTAGTTGGTGATGGTGGTTGAAATCTCGTATCACCCATAAATGGAAAGCTTGAGAATATTAGTCGTGGAAGTAGATCGTCAGCCCATATCTCCCCTGGACGGTTTTCCTGCAAAACTCATAACTGAGTCGGGCTCGCGTCTGACATGAGAAGACTTGCACAGTCTGATAGAGCAGGCACCGACTAGAAACTTTGAATGCAGGGGCCCGATCATGCTTCTGGTGGTTGCAACAATTCTCAGTATATGTATGCAGTTTTGATATTTTGTTAGGGTCGAATGGTTGAGCTAGGTTACCTGCTATTGTAAGATTTTTATGAAGAACACTGGTTCTCTGGTTATGCATTTGTTTTTGAGACATCTTGGTTAATCTAAGTCATCTTTCTTACTCCATCTTATTTACCTCTGATACTGAGAGAGTTCATGAGTGATTGATTCACATGGATTTATGTGACTGTATTATGATGAATGTTTGATTATAATGTTGTTATAATTTCTTTCAGTTTCTTTGAGATTTGAATTCAAGAGGATCTTGTGTTTAAGTTTTTCCTCCTTAGGCTGTTGGAAGACTTGATGTCCACAATAGAACTCTACACTCTCCTCACCAAAGTCTTCCCTTTATTCACCCTTACTCTAACTTACTGACTGAAGTTGATTCTAGACCTCAATTGCTTATGCATGCTATCCCAGATTTTATGAGTTAGAGCATTATTCTCTTGAGTCTGCGCCCATTTGACCTCTTTAAATCCATTAATCATGACATATAACTTGATGGGTACTGGGCTTATCCTCATTACAGTCTAAGGGTGATTTCTAGTGCTAACATAAATGGCATCGTTGTTGAGGACATATTTGCGTAGATTGAACAGCTCCCTAGGAAGAACAACATAGATCCAACTCTTGATGGTAGAAAAGAGTGGGATACAGAAATTGACTGTAATCATCTACCTAGTGACTCCACAATCAAATATTCCACTAGGGAAGATCCTATTGACAAAAATATGAAGGGAATGACTAGTTATCAGCTTATGAGCTTTCTACATGAACTTTTGTTATTCTTTATCAGCTCATTTTTGTTTTTCCCTTCACATATAAAAAGGATCATATTTTGCTTTGTTTATTCGGTTGATCACCAACCTTCCTTTATATATCCATCCTTGGAGGAAGAAGCCATACTTTTTGCCTGTATTGTAGATGTTGATCCTATACCCTCAACTCAACCTATTCATAAGGATAGACTTCATACTGAGATCCCTCCTGGATTCAATCACCCTTGCATCCCTGAGGAGGTTGAAACTGATCCACAACCTCCTCAAATATCATCTCATCCTGTTGTTACTATTGTGCCTTTCCATCAGTGTGATAAACCTCATATTCAGCCCACTAGTTTTCAAACTAGAATCAGAGACATGTTGTTAAAACCTTTAAAGCTTCCATATCATCTTCATCCTTATCCTCCTGATTTCTTTAAATATATTCCTCATTTTTCTGGGGAAGATCATGTTACAACTAAGAGGCATGTGGAGGCCTTTGAGAAATTTGTTGGTCAATTTGAAATTTCTCATGATGATGTTTCCATGAGATTGTTCTCAAATTTGTTGTTTGGAGATGTTGTGTGGTTTAAATGTTTGGGAGCTGACTCCATTGGTTCCTGGGTTGAATCATGAAATGCATTTTTGAAGTGGTGCGGTGAGAAAAATTCCCTTGATCAGTACTGGGATGATTTTAATGCCTTGAGGAGAGGGGAAGAGGGAGCCTTGGCCATATTCAATAGGAGGTTTTACTGTGTGTATCATAATATGTCTGTAGAGATCAGACCCACATAGATTGTTTCCATGGTGTACTACGTCATGGCTCAACATTTAAATCTTTTCCTTCACCTAAGAGAAAAGAAATCAACATATTTATCTCAGTTATTCATGGATGTTTGGGAAGTGGAAGAGAACCTTCAAGCTTGTGGCGGGATTCAAAGTCAGTATCATCTCAACTTTGAGCGTAAGGCAGTTTTTTCTTGTTGTCCATATGAAGGAAAATATGTGGATGATTTTTTCTTCGAAGCATGTATCAATGAACAACTCTGTATTGATAGAAATCACGTGTATGAACAACTAGAAGAAACAATTACTACTGTTCCTAAAGTAGATATTTTTAATAGTTATTTTCTTGATAAAATTATTGTTTTAAAGGCTAATCATAGATATGAAAGACAACCCCTTTTTGATGAATATCCTAGTGATGATGAGAAACAAGCTTATCTTGTATTTGATCCTATGAAGACAGTAAAGATGATGCAGAGGTTGGCCTTGTCACGGAAGACGTAAAATTTGACCAGGAGCAACCCTTAGTTGAGGCACATGAATAGGTCATATATACATAGCCTGAAGTAAATCCACAGTCATCAGTGGATCAGCAGCCACCTACGTCCATTCTTCTTCCACTTGTACCTACAGTTCACAGTAAGAATCTTTTGGACCCATAGATGCCTATGGCTGTCTTTCAATCAAGTGTGCCTGAAGGGGACATCGAGCAAGTTGTCAACAAATTTGAAAAAGTGAAGGTAACCTTTCATAAGTTAATCATGTGTTGCCTTCAGTTTCATGACCCTATCAATGAGTACATAAAGTTACACTTTTCAAATTCTTTGGAGCATGCAGGCTTAATCTTTCTATTGGCATTTGAAGGAAATATAGGTGATCATAAGGATGAAATTAGTCGGCTGTCACACCCCCCTTGTTTCTTATCGATCATGTACAGTGAAGTGTAGGATTCAGTTATCAAACAATTTGAATGGCTATGGTGGAAGTTTTCTTTCACCTAACATTTTGTAAAAATCAGTTAGCCTAGGACTGTACATAAATAATCTCTTTCTGGAGCATGTGTGTTTGTTTTCCTTTTTATAAGTAGAGTAGTGTACATATCAACCTTCGACGAAATGTTTTGAGCTCGACTCCATAGCCCAATGCATAAGGAGACTGGAACTACTTTTTCTTAGTAGCTCTCAGGGAACATGTCATCCCCTATGGAGCCAAATGTTATCACATATAATTGTCAAGGGTAGCAGGTTTCCCAAGTTCATGGCCTGCACAAGAAACGTCAAAGCACAATGTTCAGAGTAGTCTGCTTCGGGCTCAAAATGCAATAAACAGGCGAGGTCATCTTTCAATGGTGGAGATTCCATCAAGTAGATCAGATCGATGGTGGGAAATATTGCGCAGGATCAATGATTTCGCAGATTCAGAACTCGGGAAGTGCAGAGGCAAGAATTGTGAGAGCTTGCGAAGTTTGAAATCATGAAAATATCACAATTGTTGATCAAAGGAGGGATCTGGATCGTAGATTTGGTCCCGAGAAGCTTGCAAGTTCATAAATCGGGAGGAGGGAGAAAATAGTTATTAAACTTCACGAGCCACAAAGTGCCAATTCACGAAGAGTGGATCAAAGCTTTCGGATCGTGGGGATTATGAGTTGTTGATATGGAAAGAGGAACTCTCTAGTTCGGGTTTCAGGAGGAGGGAGATGAGAAACCTTCCAACAACATGAAGGGCGAAGTCCTGAAACAACCTTTGGAGATAAGCACCAGGTCACGACCCGAGGTCACATGAAGAAGAGGCTGACACCATGAGCTCTGGGAGAGCAAAGGGAAGGGTGTTGATTTCACAAAGAGCTATGCCAAAGGCTGGGGGCACCCGTGTTCGTTGTAGAGTGAAATTGTTTGGTTTCAAGAGTTCCAGGTGAGCTTAAAAAGTCGCTAGCAATGCATGACCGTCCGTAGGGCATTGAGACTCACCCTCTTCCCAAAGAAATTAGTTAATGTAGTTGGTGATGGTGGTTGAAATCTTGTATCACCCATAAATGGAAATCTTGAGAAGACTGGTCATGGAAGTAGTTTGTCAGCCCAGATCTCCCCTGGACAGTTTTCCTGCAAAACTCATAACTGAGTCGAGCTCGCGTCTGACATGAGAAGACCTGCACAGTCTGATAGAGCATGCATCGACTGAAAACTTTGAATGCAGGGGATCGATCATGCTCCTGGTGGTTGCAACAATTTTCAGTATATGTATGCAGTTTTGATATTTTGTTAGGGTTGAATGGTTGAGCTAGGCTCCCTGATATTGTAATATTTTTATGAAGAACACTGGTTCTCTGGTTATGCATTTTTTTTTTAGACATCTTGGTTAATCTAAATCAACTTTCTTACTCCATATTATTTACCTGTGATACTGAGAGAGTTCATGATTGACTGACTCACATGGATTGTTGTGACTGTATTATGATGAATGTTTGATTATAATGTTGTTACAATTTCTTTCAGTTTCTTTGAGATTTGAATTCAAGAGGATCTTGTGTTTAAGTTTTTCCTCCTTAGGCTGTTGGAATACTTGATGTCCACAACAAACCTCTACACTCTCCTCACCAAAGTCTTCCCTCTATTCACCCTTACTCTAACTTACCAACTGAAGTTGATTCCAGACCTCAATTGCTTATGCATGCCAACCCAGATTTTCTGAGTTAGAACGTTATTCTCTTGAGTTTGCACCCATTTGACCTCTTTAAATCCATTAATCGTGACATATAACCTAATGGGTACTGGGATTATCCTCATTACTGTTCGAGGGTGATTCCTAGTGCTAACAGAAGCCACATCTCTTCTGAGAGATAACTACCACCATTCGAGCAATTTGTTTCCAGTTTTGCAGTTTTAGAATTTCAACCTATTTTATTTATTCAATAGAAGTTATTGTTCACTGTATATCTATTGTTTTTTTGCATATGTATGTTTTATTTTATTTTGTTTGTTATTCATTTTGTTCTACTCATAAATATGGATCAAAAATGAAGGGCTTGAAGAAAAAATAGAATACGATGACAATACAAGATAGGTTGAGAAGTGCATAGGAATTGAAGAACCTATAGGAAAAATTGAAAATTATACAAGAAGAGAAGTAGCCAAGGCAGGATCAATTGGAGCCACTACAAGAAGGTGTAGAGAAGATACTGACAGATATTGATGCAACCAAGGGGAATATTGAAAAAATTAGCTTGGAGAATAAAGATTTGTTGCAGGAACATATCACTGTGCAGACTGTGGATTCTGTCGTAGAGAAGAACACATAGGTCAAATCTCAAGATGAAGACATTTCAAGTAGATCCCAAGAGTTGGAGAATTCAGTAATAGCTGCAAACACTACCTGAGTGGCTCAGGACGATCCACATGTGAGTGTTGGGGGCATGTTGGTATACGTTATTTTGAGGAACAACACAACAATTATTGAAGAAATTGAGAAAGGGACCATAAAAGGAGCACACACCAGATATCAGGGAAAAGCGGTGTGCCATGAAATAGGGAAAAGAAGTACCAGAGTCAAAGGAAGGAATAAGGATGCCAAGCGACAAGGAAATGATTGAATCGAGAAACAAGTGTGTGCAGAAAGTTAGAAAGTGGACAAACCTAATCCACTTAGGGTTAGGGTTTTGGTCATTGATGTAAAGAGTTAACCCATTTTTTTAGTATAAATATGTATTGTAAGATATGAGGAGATCAAGTGATGTCATAAGAGTTAGTCTTGGATGAGTTTTGAGTAGCTAGTTTTGGTAAAGAACTTTGGAGCGAGTACTGAGTCAATTTTGGAGACAGAGTTATGGATTGTAACTGAGGGTCGGGCCACAAGTTGTGGAGCTTGGTGCGAAACTGGTCATACTCACCATATACATGTGCATTTCATATGCACTTCTGATGTAATGTACATAACACAATGACTTGATGAAGAAGAATAAAAGATAAGATAATGCCAAATATTTTTGGACATATCCTAGGGGAGGTGAACCATGGTAAAACATTGTGTCACGGTGTGGAATGTTTCTTTTATGTCTTGCAATGGCTTATGATGAATGAATATATGAATCGATTAGAATTAGAATGCATCACGCACTAGATCAATTATGTTATTTTACTGTAGAATGAATATTAATGAATGCATATGGTTATAGCATGGTAGATATGATATATCTGAGGTATAAATCATGTCTAACATCCCCATGAGCACCATCCCTTCCATGATTGTAGACATATGAGTCCTGCAGTCACCCATAAGCCATATCGGGTGAGACTTCATTTTTCACCTTGTGCGCAGTGTTTCCTTCTGGTCTCCATAAGGGTTGATGGTATACAGGGTTTTGTTGGAATCCTAAAGTAGAACCCGGATCAACCCAAACATTCCAACATGAGCCTTCGATTCCATCATTGTTGTTCCCTATACAAAATTTAATATATGTGAAATCAAATGTTTGAAACACATTAGCTATTATTGTTAAGAGTTGCATTATTTGTAAAATTCAAAGAAAAACTTCATGTTGATTACCTTTTGATCTACCTAATTCCCTTTATTTGCAACATTTCATAAATACTTTACACTCTTTTCCACTTATATTGTAAACAAAATTATTAATATTTTTCACGTTTTTGCTATGCGTGACACGTGTTAACCAATACCAATTATTTAATCCTGCAAACCCTAGAATATTTAGGGCATAATGTTGGCCAACAACATGGTTCAAATCCATTACAACAATATACTCATTATGAGCTCAATGTGTCACTTACGTGAATTGAACACCGGTTGAGAGGTAACAACATTCCTCCGAACCACCCTAGATAAATTCAATTGAAATCGTTTTGTTGATATTCTATCAATAAAATACCTACATAATGAAATATGAAAATTATTAAATACATTTTACAAAGTAAGTAAAATATTTTAGCATATAATTGTAACAAGTTGCTAATTTTTTTTTGAAATGAGCAGTGCATTGTATATAGTAATACTTATCAGTGCACAATATATAACGATATGCATTAGTACATTTACCTATATATGGAGAACCACGTGCCCCGATGCACAACTACACAAAATATTCACATTGATACACTTCCCGGTTAGTGCTAAGTAGTGAGCACTATAGTACTAAACACATTCGTTCATCTCTACTATATAATACAAACCGCAAAATTGAAATTTTTTTATTTAAAACTAATAGGGAAAAGTTTCAGGATACAAGGAAATGAGAAGCCCTAATCCATTAAATTCCTATTCACGTCAAAATAATCCATTGAGACCAACCAAAAAATACCTAAAGCCCCCCAAAATAAATATCTTTATGAAAGGGTAAAGAAACTAAAATCCTATTGCTAGAGTTTATAACAAAAAAACACTAAAGGAAAGAAACAATAAAGCTACGGTTTTTAGTGTTGAAGGTGAGTCTTAAACCCTTATACTTTGTTGAAATTAACAACAAATATAAATAGGAATAAATAAATAAAATTAGGAATTTGTGAATCAATCGAGGGAAAAAAAATTTAGATTAAGAGAATGAAGTTACATGCCTATTTTTTTCCTCTATAGATTTGTATGCAACCCACAATGTCTCCCTATGGATTATGACCTTTAAAAAATCTATCCACTTTGATATATTACTTGGTAAATGTCTCTTGCACAAGTCTCCCCTATCAATTTTGGCACAATAATGGATTAGGCTTTTGTTTGTATCACTTTTACAAAATGAAAATCCTACTATATTTTTCATTTCATTTTTTTGTGCATTGATGAACAAAACATTGTCAATTTTTATTTTTATTTTTAAATCAACTTGCAGTGTGTCTGTCAATTTTAAGCGCGTCAATGCACCATATTTTCATACATTTTTTAAGGGAAAAAATACCTATGGATTAATCAAGAAACCCTCGGGGAGCGAGTGAGACTCATTGATAGACATACAAATATATAATTGATTTATTTTCCCTAAGACTTGCATGCATGCAAACACATAAATGAGAGAAAGAAAAGAAAAGAACTTGGTAACTGAATGTTTTCCTTATGATTGTGTAAAGTTCACTTGATCTTGATATACATGCAATGTTTCACCAATAAACCTGCACAATAGAAAAAAACAACCACCTTTCTCATTCTTCATTTATAAAGAATAAAACAACATGCATAATGAAATATTAATCTATTTACTCAAGAAACTAAAACCAATTGAAAACCTCATTGAGGATGAAAAATAATCAACAAAATAGATATATTTTTTGGGGGGGAGGAGAGAATATATATCTATATTGATTTTATAAAACAGTAATAATAAGTATGATACTTAAGCCTTGATGCTATACTCCCTTCTCCAATATCTAAGTCATCTCCTTAGCCAAAATTCTTCATCCATCAACTAGTATGACCTAGGAGCTTACTGCGATGAGATATCCAACTTAATGATCGATTAAATCTCACTGAATCTCTAATAACACTAAAGAAGTAATTCCTATCTCTCAACATTAATATGCTTGCAACCAATATTTTTCATTAAATATCTCCAGCACAAGGATGCTTCTCATTAGACTCGTATCCCTTGGATTTGATTCCTTAATAGGATCTTGAGGAGATAATATCAAGGCTCAATGAAATGCATTTTGTGCATGTGTGAGTCATGCACAACCTCCACTCACAGCTTTTGAATTTTTCCAATTCATAGTTGTTATATTTCGTCAAAATTTTATGTTTGTAAAGATTTAAATGAGTGACCACATGTAGGCCATTGTAAACCCATGACATGCTACACATGTTCCTTAGGAAAGTTGTATACAATCATGTTTGTCTTTAGAAACAAGTACAACCTAGATTTCATTTATATATATATATATATATATATATATATGATCTTAGCATAAGTATGTACTTTATCTCACTACATCTTTCTTGGCCTAAAGTGCCAAATATAAGTTTAACAAATTCCCCCTAATGTATGAGGTCTGAAGAGGAACTGATGGCTGAAATACATTACAAATAATGGATGTTGACAAGTGGGATAAGGTGGAGGTTTGTATACCAAGGATAAGGAAAGTACCTACAAGAAAAATTCAACCTTTCAAATATAAATCATCCTCGAGGCAAGCATACCCATGCTCAGATGTAACAACAAGGATGGTCGCCAACTAAATACATTGCATATCCATGAATTATATAAAATGAAATACCATGGCCATGAAAGAATATACATGATGGATCCATGTCATATATAATGTTATAGCCATGATAAAATATAAAGTGGATTTATGTCATTGTATATATCAATAAGACACTTAGCACTAGAGGAAGTGAACAATGGTCTTCAAATTACTTATTAGGAAGTGGTAAAATATTGTGAAACTTAGACAAGGAGAACCAAAAGAGGATTACCCTATATCCCTAGGTCTTAAATTCAACCTCCATGATTCTATGAATCTACATCATGCGAACAAATGAGTTGATTTCAAGCATGCTAGAAACCGTCTGATTACTGGTCATTAATGAATACTATTAACATATGTGAGGTGATCCACCGATAATGAAAATGGGACCCACCATACATAGTACAATCTAGCAGGTGTGAATAAATGATTTAATGTTGAACACTTTTAGAATCAATCAATCAGGGATCAATAAGGTAAACCCATTATCGATTGTGAGGAAACCTGCCACTTAAATCTACAAGTTCCAAGGTACTAGCAAAGTTTCTAGAATTTCTTCCTAGAAAATGATTTGGCATCGATAGGAAGAGATCCATTGAGAGGGGTTCATTAGGGTATCCCCATATTTTAACATGAAAAAAGGACCAAGAAGTTACTGTGCAAAAATAAACCATTGAGTACATACTAACATAGGGAAGGCTAACATACATGGTAAAAAACTCTACAGAATGGCCAACTCAAGCTCAAACTTCCCTTGAACATATAATATGACACTATGAGGAATTAAGAAGGAAATTACACCAAAATGACCAATAATATAGAAAACCATGCATGAGGGATTAAAGCATTCTCCATAATGAGTGGAAGAATAACCAATCATATGAGTAAAAACTCAAAATCACAGTACATCCTCTAAGGAAGTAATAAATCACAACTTTAAGCTATTGATGCAAATAGGTTCCATGTTCAATGGTGACAAGTACTAATGGATACCACTCTAACTGAATCAGCAAATATTGAAATTATCCCCCCCCCCACTTTTTTATGCTTTTGTCTTTTTCATGTTTTGTAAAGTGTGAAAAATAATAAACTATGCTAAAATATAGTGGAGAAAACAAGTGGCTCAATGGAATGTGACTACATTCCAAGTGCATGGAACAAACCTATGCAAAGTAAATGTAAAAAAGGTACTGGGCAAGTTATACTCCCTCACGAATGTCTCTTCTCTAGGGATAAAGGTTGATTGCAATGGAATATGCATAATAAAGTGATTAGAATCATAGTAGTAGGCACATATATAAAAATGAAAATAAGAAATTCCAACTGTAAAATGAAAAAAATAATGGGAACCCCTTAGGACATGGCCAAAAAAATATGAGAGAGAAGCATGTGGTCTCAAATGTTAAGTCATGGAAAGGATAAATAGGGTTCATGGGCCTACAAATAGAAATTATCATCAAGTGATTAATGTGGCCACATTGCAAGACCAAGAAACATTGGATGCATTGAGGGATTGAGATCTCTTAAAATTATTTTGGATCCAAAATATGCAAATTCAAAGCATGTTGTTGTAGAGGCTTATGGGTTTCTAGAACCCAAAGAAACAATATTTTAGAATGGGGCATGAGATTATCCACGTGGATGTCAAGGACATATATTTTCTTGTAGGAATATACCAACTTAGTGATGTATTTATCCATAAAGGAGGTGGTAGGGGTGGAACTACTAGGACTGTGAATGATTACATAGTTTCTCATTGTAGACTAGGGTCTAGGAATAGCATAAATTAGATAAAACTAAAATATGTCCAACATTTTCCCCTCAAAACCATACTATTTATCATCACTTGGGTATATTTTGCACTACACTTCGCTTCACATGCGCATATCCACTATCCTCTAGAGTGTTTGGTCCATAGTCTATGATTGGTGTACAATATTGGTGGCTAACATGAGAGACTAGTTGGTCAAATGTAGGATAGGAAAATAAAAAAAAAATCAAGTATGGGTTGATCCTTTGTTCTTTCTTTCTATAGATTAGAGTACTAACTATGCACCCCCAAATATATACTCCATTCATGAGGTTTGCCAAGACCAAGATGCAGAGGTGGAAAAATTGTATGGCTCACCTTGAAGGTGGCTTTCCCATGAGTACTTTTTGAGAAGACTTCCTTGATTGGTGGGATGAGAATATCATCATGATCGGGGACTAAACCCATGACTATAAAGACTTCCAGCATGATCCAAAGCTCATATTATCTCTTGGAGAATAGTGGGGATACATTGATAAGAAATATCAAAATATTATGTTAAAATATTTTTTGGATTTTTGAAAATATTACAATTTTTTGGTATAAAATGATGCTGACAAATTTATGTATGAAACATATGTTGGTCGAATCTAGCTATATTATATTCCCTTGAACCACCATATATCTATAGAGGAGTATTAGCTTGATGTAGAGGAGGAGGATTTTGACATTGTAGAAAAACTTTGTGAAGTGTGAAGGAACCTAGAGGGGCTCACTATGGGTGTGCCCATGATGAGAGTGGATGTTGTTCACCAGAGGTTAAAACACCATGTGGTTGGAGTACCATGACCTTTTGTCAAACTACTAAGGTGGGCAGCCAATGAGATCAAGTGCTACCATGAGACACAAGCATCAAACTCAAAGGATTAGGCTAGGGATTCTCCTATATAACATCTATTGTAGCATCCCCAGCTCCAAGTTGGGATATTCCACATAAAATTTATGACTCTTTGATACCATTTAATTACCTTAATTCTCTACATATGAACGTAAATACATTTCTAACAACATAAAAATTTAGGTATAATTAATTAAGTAAATACAAATAACAAAGAATATATAATTAAGCACAGAATAATTAAAACAAACACACAATAAACACTTATACTTTGTAAATAAGTCACCAACTACATGCAGACCTCATACTTTCCTCCCATCCATAGACTCTACTGCTCATAAATTTTCAGCACCAGATCACCCTCGAGTTGGGGATAAAACTCCACCAGGGAAAAGGATTCATCACCCTGACTAAGATATAATAAAAACAAAGATTCTCATACTAAGGTGCCAACTCTAGACATCAAACTACAACCCCTCATTCCCCACAGCTTGTCCCACCCTAGGAAGTGTGTCCCTTCTTTTCTCAACAGTCCTCTGACCACCCCACTTCCCTTCCAGGGCTTCAACAACAAGCCAAAAAAGAATTATTAGAGCCCTGTAGTTGAATCTTGAGACACAGGGAAACAATTCCCAACATTTCTCATCTAGACACAATACTCGTGGTCCTGACAACCCACTTCTTCAAATTCACACAGGCCTGACAACCCGCTTCTTCCACACAAAATTACCTAGGTCTACTGGTTACAAACAACTCTAAAGATTCCTTAGTACATGTGTGGTTGATGGATTCAGAGTGAACATATGGAAAGAGTGGATGGTGGAATAATGAGAGAATCATAGAAAAATGTACTAAATTCCTCAAATATATTTGCATGTTCCCAACTTGACACTTTTCATGTTGGGAACTACATGGCCCCCCACATGGTGATATGTTTTCCACACTTAGGAAATTAGGAAACTTAAATATCCCATACTTTTGACTTTAGGAAATATTAATATAATATTTCCTTGGATTAATACCCCTTGCCTTAGCCCCTCTTCCTAGACCCTTAGCCCCCCTTTCCCTTCTAGTGGAATTGTGTCCCCCCATAATCTTTTTTATAGTTGGTCTGCAACAATGATGTATTTTTATTAATATATGAGTGTGATTGCATATTACAATGATAAGATCACTCGACTTTTAGCATCTAGCTCTCCAACCTAATAACCACACAAGAACTCTAGCCTCAAAATACATATAGAAAGGAACTCTGGCCCAAAATTTCCTGGCTCACTAGCCTATATGTACATGTTTACAATTGTGTTTTGGTCTAGGGTTATTACATCCTGCTCCCCCTTATTTATGCATTGTCCTCAATGCATTATATACTCGTGTAAAATAAAAAACTTCAAAAGTCTTCAAAACAATGTGGGTAATCTGCTTGCATGGCATATTGATGCTCCCAAGTTGCATCTTCAGGACCATAACAGGTCCATTGGATCTTTACCAACCATATTTCTTAATTCTGGAGCAGCTTGAATTTCTGATCCAATATGCACATCGTTTGTGCTCAAAAGTATCCTTCTTTCTCCACCTGGATCACATTCCAATCAATTACATGATTAACATCATGCACACACTTTTTAAGCAAAGACACATGGAATACATTATGAATGCACATGGATGCAGGTAGTGCAAGCATGTATGCAACAGGGACAATCCTCTCCGGGATTTCAAAGAGCCCACAATATCTTGTTGTAAGCTTTGAGAAATTTCCCAAATTCAGGGAACTTATCTTGGCCTTCACATTTAAAAACACATGGTCACCCACATTAAACTCTCTGTGAGTTCTTCCTTTATCCGCACAACTTTTCTTCCTGTCTTGGGTAGCCTTTAAATTCTAGTTTATTTTCACCATATGTTCCTCCATTTCCCTCAACAATTTTGTCCCAACCAATGCTCTATTTTTTAGGTTGTCCCAACTGACTGGTGTTATCAAATTAATCGGTAAATGCATACATAAACAAATATCTCTAGATCCCACTGGAAACTATAACAAAACAGAATAGAATGCACACTTCGCCTTAAACTTCATGATCATATGAACTAGTTTAATGAGTTACAAGTGACGTACCTTTTAAACGACGCTTGTCCTCGCTAATGTTGTCTTTGTAGCTCCTTCCCTGAGTTTGTAGAATAGTGAGCTTGCCTAAGAATCACAAACCAACAACGAAGGAAAACAAAGATACATACATTCTAATGAAGTCTATGTATATGATAAAGGAATTATACAATAGAAGACAAGATGCTTTTATAGGGAAGAAATGCATTACTGTATTAAGTGAATAGAAAGTGGAGAATATAACCCATGCCTTGATGTTGCAAGGTCCCCTTTCGATGGCTCTTTTCTTCAACACACACACCTTTGATCCAAATTCCTTGAATGAAGAAGACCCACAATCTCACTTGAAGAACTAAGGCAAAGCTCTCAAGTATAATCTGAAGTAGAACTTGTTGGTTGTGGAGCCTGATTATCTTCCTGATTCAGAGGTCCTTGCTTTCAATCGTGTTTATACCCCATGAA
>ML783205.1:126845-141089 GCA_009831015.1 Picea engelmannii | reverse complement strand
TTTGCTGGATAATAATAAAGGAAGGACCTGGAAATTTCTCTGGTGGACGTTGCCCACACTGGGTGAACCACGTAAATCTGTGTCTCTCTTGTATTGTGTGTCTTCTGTGTTTTGTTTCTGCATTTGTTTTATTTTATTGCTCCGCGGTCCTATTTTTCTAACAGAACTCTCCATACAATTCTTAGCCTATTCAACCTTAGCCTTTTCCATGAGAGATCCCTCTTTATATAGTGTGAAACACAGATGGATGAGGAGATTATGATGATCCCACCAAATCAGAGAAGCGAATAAGATCCAAACCAATCGGAGGCCACCTCAACTTCTAGAAGATCCCCTTCTAGAACATTCATGAAATTTGACTTTTCCCAAGCTTTAAGCATCGTCGCACCCTATGAGTATATCATCATGCGACGTCATCACATTCTAGGTATAATACAGGATGCGACGATCATGCACCGTCACCCCCCATGCATATAGCAGGGTGCGACGACCTTCCTCCACATGGTTTTTGGCAGAGGAAAGAAAATCATTTTTCCCATGGAGAAAGTATCTTTTAATATTTTTAGGGAACATGAACACATGTTTTCATTTGATCACTGAGGTGACCAAAATAATGTGTAATAGAATGCCCCCCAAAGTATGAAGCTAGAACTTGTGACAACTGAAATACTTTGTAGAATATGTGTGTCGAAAACAAGGAGCGCATCGATTAGTTACCTACAAATAAACAAGCATCTGCATAATATCATACCATTTATGAGGTAGGAATTCCCATGCTCATACTACAAGTGACTCTAATAATACGTGTCAAGTGAGTCATGGCCACTAACATACACTTTGGATCCATGTCATCATGATTTAGCATAGCCACCAAGAATACATTGTGGATCTACGCTCTAAAATAATTCAAATTTGTACATAGCCACAAGACATACAAAGTGGATCTATGTGTCAATACAAATCATGAATACTCCATCACAACCTGGACCAAAGTGATAATATCCAGGGTCTTCATTTCCATCATCTCTAAGTACGAATCTAGCCATGTGATTACAGGTGTTGAAGTCGAACATGGTAGAAACCACTTGATTATCGGTCATTAATGAAAACCATTAACAAGTGTGAGGAAAATCAAAATTGATGTCAATGACTCCCAAGGTACCCTAGTACAATCCAACGAATGTGAATAAATGAGTTGAATTCAAACACTCGATGAAATCATCCAATCAGAGGGCAATGATGCGAACCCATTGTTGAAAGAGAAAAAACCTTCCATTGAGGCATGTAGACTCTAAGGTACTGAATGATTTCTAAGTCTTGTTCCCAGATAATGTGTTGAATTCGACAGGAAAAGACTCATCACAAGAGGGCCATCATGTATCCCCCATCAATGACATGAAATATGTAACATATTTGAAGTAGATCAAACTATGAAGTGATTCAGAACTGACATAGGGAAGGCCGACATGGTAGAAATTTATAACTACAGATGGCCAACTCGATAGAAGGATCGTTTAGGTTGGACTTCTCTTGAACATATGAATGACACGACAATGGTCTTGGCAGCATTGACTCAAGGAGGACCCAACATATGAACTTGTGGATGGTCAAATGAGAGACAAATGGATTTCCCAACCCGGATACTATGATGAAAGGGGGTTTCATGTTCAAGAGTGACTATTACTGCCATTAACACAAATATAGAGACACATTTCTTTCCCAATTTCCCCCAACCATTTCTGGCGAGTACCTCTTTATTTTTACACAAGCTTGAGGAGGATAACATATGGTTGTTGATGTAAGATCATCCTTCAGACGAGTCCCTTGGAGTATGTTTAACGAACCCTAATAAGGAGTGGTTAAATCCCATATGGGTATTTCGATGTTTATTTAATGAATCCAAGGAAAGAAAACTCAAGGGTTTTTCAATTTTATAGAGTCTAAAAAACACTTAAAGAGAACTCCATCAGGTCCTTTTTCGTAAATTAATCTAACGAGACCAAAAAAGTGATAATCTACCACTCATTAGATGTTTTCTTCAAATACTTTTATGAGCGTGAAAAGAACAAGGTCGCTCGACAATCTTTTCATTTTTAAGGAGTGTGAAAAGAGCTTAAAGGATACTCCATAGGTTTCGTTTTTCATTTTTACCAATACAAGATCGAAAAAAATGACAAAAGACTACTTGATTACATTCTCATGGTTTCACGAAAAAGACAAAAGACTCTGCTCGGAGTTTTTCCTGAAAAACCCAAAAAGGATCTGTACATGTTACAAATACATAAAAACAAACCAAAAAAGAGGACCCTTGTTCCAACGTCTCACCTCTATACTTTTTCAATTTGCAAAAATCAACCACTTGTAAAGTTGTTAGGACTTTAGGGCTTGGATGAAGTATAAAATATAATCTAATATACAAATGAAAAGTAATAAAAGTCAATAAAATAGGTAAAAAACCACATTTCACTATTTCATTTGTAACTTTGCCCAAATTTTGCTCCAAAGCCCTTTTTTACCTCGATTTTCAACCATTGATTGCGGAGTGCACGGTGGATCATTTCACAAATTGTCTCTGCAACAGAGGTAGTCTCCATCTCCTTCATATTTTCATGGTTTTAAAATTGATTTTCATTGGTTAAATTTATGTTTTGGGTTGATTTTTAGGGGTTACCCATGCATTGAGGTCATCGCAGGTGCCCTATATCGGGACCTGCGACAATCTAGGATCATCGCAGGTGACCCTATAGCTAGGGTGCGACGATGCTGCATTATGCGAATGCATAGGCCTGCGACGACCGTAGCCCAAAATTTCAAAAAATGAACCCAACAAGGGAAAACCCCCAGGAAAGAAAATTATGTTTCTAATCTCCTTTTATGGTTCCTTGGAAGGTCTTCCTTGGTTAAGATGTTGGAGTGGAGTGAACGAGAGTATGAAGAAGAATATTACTTCGTCGGGAATGACCCAATAATAGGTATGGCCCTTCGACAATGTGGGTTACTAAAGTTGTTCAAGATTCAGGGCATGGGGGCCCAACTGAGACTACTGGAGTACTTGGTTCACATGTGGGATGTGAATGAGCAGGAATTTCATGTGGGCGCCCACACACTCACCATAGATATCGAGGATATCTATTTCCTAATAGGACTATCTCACTGTGGTTCACAGGTGACACTTACAGGTAACAGGGGTGGTGGTGAGCCTATGAACTACTACATCAGTCACCATTGTGTGTCGGGAACTGAGAAACATAGCAGTAAGGTCGCTATCAAGGATGTCTGAGATTTTCCTTTATGGACTATCCTCTATACTATTACTTGCATGGAAAGGAGTGAAACTCCCCATATGGCTCTGTAGATCCATTTTTAGTATGCAGTGGAGTGTATGGAGTTCTGAGTCTTCAACTGGTGTGAAGGGGTCCTAAAAAAAATGAATAAACAACTTACCAAGTGTAAAAGTGGTGGGTTGAAACAGTTTGAATATGGATCTATTTTGGTATCATTCTTCCTGGAAAGGCTCCATGTCTTATGGTTGCAGGTGGAGTGGGGTATACCTTCTCCACAGGATCTAAGGATGAAGAGGTGGGTAGATCTCATGGTCCAACATGGAGGTAGTCACATTGTCAGATATAATGATGTCTTCTTCGAATGGTTGAGGACTCAAATTCTCATGGTCAATGATTATGCATACGTTGGGTTAGAATTCCATGGAAATCCGGACCTAGCTCTTCCCAAAGGTTCCCAGTGGGGGGGCATAGGTAAGAAGGAAATTTTGTTTATATAATGTTTTTGTTATTTTTGATGATATAAAATGTTTTTTGTGTTATTTATCCTATGACTAATCTAGTGGTCTTTGATAATGCAGATGTGGAACCTTACCATCCTCTAGGTTCATCCCCTATCCAGAGGCAAGGGGAGAGATATGGCATAGCAGGAGTAGATGTTGCTGATTTCGAGACCATAGAAAGAAACCTGGAGGAACTCAAAATGAATATCCCTAATGCCTCTATAGATGATATTCCTAGGCATTACCAATGCCACATAGTGGGTGTATCTTCATCCATTCGTTGACTGCTCCGTAGACTAGCATAGGAATTCATGTGTTATAGTGAGCAACATCCTTTATGCTCTATTGTATATAAAGCCATGTGCTTCACATTTTTAATATTTTGGTCTTCGGACAAAAACACTTTTTGTAAACTTTTATCGTTATATAAATATGAGGCTTCTACTGACTTACTTGTTGTATGCACAAAGTGATTGGATTTTATAAATGTCTCAAATGTTTGTCTAACATATAATTATCCAATGCATTTGTTAATGTATTTAGACATCTAGGAATGTGTTGATATTCAATGTAATCAAAATGGCATTCCAAGAGGTGAATTCGTAAATATACCCTTAACAAAGTAGGACTCGGGATGGAATAAACATTACTCAATTGTAGGACTACTAACTGTGAATTGAGTCATAAAATAAGATGACAGATTCCAAGTGAAACAACATTGGTCAATAATTCGATCACTGCACTGTATTTCCCGATATTTTTAGTTGCATGACCAAGGAAAACACCATGTAGACTAATCAATTCATTTGTAGGTGCATAGATTTTCCAAGTGGAAGACGCTAAGTTTTGAGTACTGCGACTAGTGCCATCAATGAATCCAATGTAGGGTAGTGAAGACACTGACATCTGGAAACCAAGCACAATGCAAGGTAAGCAGATGAAGGGTGAAACCAAACAATGAAAAAGCACACAAGAGTATGATACATTAAAAATACACAACACTCATGCAAAAATGATTTAAGCATAGTACTTATTCAAGTAAATCCCATTTCTGGGTTCACTCAAAGGGATTCCATCATAATCTACCAGCTCATAATATTCTTTCTCCAACACTTGTTTCACAATATAAGGACCCCGCCACATGGGCTCAAATTTATCGGCCCTTAGCAAATCACAATCTTGCTCGTAAAGAAGAACTAGATCACCTTCAGAAAAGATACGTGGTTTGACATACTTGTCATATTGGGCTTTGACACACTTTTTCTGAGTTTCAATGACTAAGGTTGCATCACGATGGGTCTCATCTAATTGCATCAAATACAAAAGACGTTCCTCTTCAGTAGAGGTGTTAGGGATAAGTTCGACGGCTAGTTTCAAAGATGGTATTTCACATTCAATCGAAAAAATTACTTTGATACCATATACTAACTGGAAAGGTGTGAATCCTGTTGCAGAATTAACCGATGTCTGATAGGCCCATAATGCTAAGAACAACATCATGTGCCAATTTGACTTATGAATTCCTACCATCCGTTGAATCATAGTAGTGAGAACTTTGTTAATTGCCTCAACCTAGCCATTGGCCTGCGGATAATAGGGGGTTTAGTTTTCATGGAGAAGACTCAACTTCTCAGTAAGTTCAGACATCATAAAATTACAAAAATGACTACCATTATCAATAACTATGGCTTAAGGGATACCAAATATAGTAATGATATGATTTAATATGAACAACATTGCATTTTTCCTGGTGTTATCAAATGTAGGCATCGCCTCGGTCCATTTAGTGAAATAATCCACAACTACAATAATGTATTCATGCCCCCCGACAGAGTGAGGGTTACATGTCATGAATTCAATGCCCCATTTAGCGAATGGACCAACTTAAAATACAGGGTGAAGAGGAGCAGGGTGAGATTGGATCTTATTGTTGTAGGTTTTACAAGCGTGGAATTTCTAGATGATAGTAATGGAATCCTTAAAAAATGAAGGTCAGAAATAACCATCTCGTAAGATATTTTGGGCAGTGACATACCCAGACATATGACCACCACATGCTCCATAGTGACAATCATTCAAAGCTTTCTCATCTTCATCATAGATGAGACATCGTAGAAATATGGAATCAATACCATGGAGGTAAAGGGTATCACCAAGGATGATGTATTGACGGGCTTGATACCGTATATGACGACGATATGTACTAGAAATATCAGGCTGGAAAGTTTGGGTTTGGAGATAGATGATAATATTTATGTACCATATGTCATCAGAATTGATCGGAAAGAGGGATTCATCAGGTAAGGAATAGGGATGATTTTAAGGATGGAAATTTATTTTAAAATGTAGAAACCTTGGCGAATCTTACTAATCCTTCATATGCCAACTATAAATGTTTGGTGATATTTTTGTAAAAATATTCAAATTTCTAAGGATTTTATATAGTTTTTATAAAATTTTGGCGATTGTTAAGGTAAAATAACTTTATCCTATAGAATTTGGGCGAATCATTTTTAAAATAGCGAATATCGTTTTTGGAAAAACCATGAAAAATTAGCCCATGAAAGAAATTTAGCCCCTAAAATCATCCATTGATTCCTCTGCCACATTTTTTGTCTCAGTAGAGGGAAGGTCACATATCAATTTGGCGAAAACCAAAGACTTATTTGAATTGGCGCGTTCAAACTCCAAATCAAACTCCTGGAGAATAACTATCCATTTAGAGTACTTTCCCCCCAGCAATTGTCGAGTAAGGATTGTTTCAAACGTATGTGATAATAATGACAGTGTAGGAAAATGTCCCGTAAATGTGTCGGGTGATCTTGATGACGCATGGAATGCGCCGGTAGATCATCTATATAGGGTTGTACAATATGCTTAATGTCATGAAAATCATAAGACATAGTACGCTGAAAAGTTGCACCAGCATTTTTTAGACCAAAAGGTAGTTTCTGGTACGAAAGGTTCCCCAAGGGAAAATAAAAGCAGTCTTTTGTTGATCCTCTAGTAAAATATTGATTTGATTTTAGCCAGAGAAACCATCCATCAAGGAAAATATTTCACTCTCAAAACAGTCATCAACAATCTGGTCAACAAAAGGGGGTGGATAATTGTCTTTGGGATTTTTTTTATTGATATCCATATAATCTACACAAACTTGGATTATTCCTTGTTTCTTGTTTACCAGAACAAGATTGGATACCCAATCGGTCAAAGCCACGGGATAGACAAAGACAACTTTAAGAAGTTTTTCAACTTCAAGCTTGATAGCAACAACTTTACATGGATGTACTAGGAGAAATATATGGCGAACGAGTTTAGTGTCCGGATAAGTCTTAATCTCATACACAACAATATCAGGATCAATACCTGGCATCTCTTCATAAATCCAGGCAAAAACGTCATGAAATTCTTGGAAAAGGGATTTATAAGTGCAAACCTCATCAGTAGAACATGAGGCACCAATATGAACATTTTCCATGACCCCGGGTTTAATTGATATGTCAAGAGGAATGGTAGGTGAAATGTTACTCAAGTTCCCTTCATACAAAACATCATGTGTTGACTTAGGAACATAAGAAACAACAACAACGGTAGAAGGAGTTGAAATCGGTTGATAGCTTTCTATGGTATCACGTTCTAGGAAGAGAATAGAATGATGATGCCCATCATCCCATGGAGTATCTTCCATAGACATGAATAACATGATCATCTCATCAGTAGGAAATATCACTCGAAATGGATCAAGAGATGTATCATAGAGAGGAGGAGAGGGAGTTGTTGATTGAATAGCTTGATAAGATTATTCGACCAGACTTAAAGGCATGTGGTCATCGTAATGAAGATAATCACTAGAGTTAGGTACTATCCATGGGTCATATGACATAGGGGTTTCACGAACAAAAGTTGATATCATGTTAATTGAAGTGACAAAAGGAAGAGGAATATGAGGTGGTGGAATAGGAAATGCACCCATCAAGGTTGAATATTTTAAAAGACCCACATCAACATTCTCATAATCAGGAGGTGTTTTCAAGATAAAAGGTACGTTGCTAGTACATGAATTGGAATTAAAGAAGGCCAGTTGGTCGACAGTAAGGACCTTTCCTTGGTGCGGGAAACGTAACACATGGAAAAGGGTAGACACAACTACATGCATGGAATCAATCCAGCTACAGACAAGTAGAAGGTTATAATCAAGAGCTACATCAAAGACCTCAACATCAACATTGACCGATTTACCTTCTAACGTAATAGACAACAAAGGAAGAACATCGTAAGGTTTAAACCCTGTACCATTAAAATATTTAACAGTATTGTGCAACTCGGTAAGGGCAAGAGTGCCAATAGATTTCCAACAAGTAACAGACATAACACAAGTCAAGGCTCCTTCATCAATAATGGTTCGACAGATATTATTATTTTCCACAACAACTTGGATCTGAAATGATAATTGAGGAGCAAGCCTTGGAATATGATCTTACAAGTCAAAGATTATTAAATTAGTATAGGTAGGATCAATTCCACCAATAGCATTTAACAACACCTTCCGTTGAGTAGGAAAAATTTGAAGGAATTCGAGAGCCGACATCGCAAAGGGTTATTACATAAGGTCTTCTACAATACTGTAGTTTTGGGCAGCACGTGCATGAGGATTAAATGAAGACTTTCAAACAATGCCCTTGGGAGGAGGGAGAATAACTGTATCTAGGCCCGGTTGTTCAATATGAAGAGGACAGTTTGGAGGTGAAGTTGGAGGAGGAGGTTGAACCAACAAAAGTGGTATATCATCAACTTTATCCTTCAAGGGAGAATAATCTTTGGCTCGAGTTGCGATTGCAACTTCATTCTTCTTGGAGTCACCAGTACACATAAGGACATAAGATGTGGTATAGGGAGAAGGTTGGTCATGAATGACCAATTGGGCCTGTTGTTGAGAAGGAAATGGTTGTGACAAGACGACGGGTGTAGAAGGCTTCATGGTCCCTTGCAGAAACTTAGTAACCTCAGCGTGTCGAGGACAATCTTTTGTATAATGGCAGTCACCACAAATAAGGAAAGGGTAACAAGGTTTACGTTTGTCTTTCTCATCAATGGGTTTTGTTTTGGGCTTATCAGATTTTTTATTAGTATTTTTGCCCTCTTTATTCTTACCCTTCACTTTCTTTTTATTTTTATTTTTACCGGTAGGTGTAGATTGAACCGAATTAACTTCAGAAGTTTTACTGGAAGAATGAGTAGGAGTAGGATTATTTTGTACATTAGAAGTGATAGAATTAGGATTGGTATGAATGGCTTGTGTATACCGAGTCTTAGCATGAAAGGTGCCAATCACGCCATCAACAACATGAGAAGCTAGTGGAGGTGTTGGGGTAGGATTCATAGAAGGATGAGGAGCATCAGGGATAGAGTCATATAGTGTGTCCATTTGCAAATAAACGAGATCAAGATATTGAGCACGACTAATCGCCTACTCTTCAGTGACGACACCACCCATGGAAAAATCACGGGCTATAGGAATAATGAGTGATTTGGTAAACCACTCAGCCAATGGTTGATTAGGAAGGGGAACTTTGATTAAATGTCTTCTCCTCCTCCACTCATGGATATGATCAGAAATATGAGTGGAAGAGGATTGTTTGAAAGAACTCAAAATTTCAGTTCTCGTCTCGTATCGAATAGGCAACTCGTAATGCATTAAGAAGGCCATGGCTAGGGTATTGAATTCATTAAAGAATCTGCATGGTAACTCAATGTACCATTTTTCTGCAGAACTCGTGAGAGTTTGGTGGAAAATTCATAATCTTATAGAGTCATCCATCAATGAGTTGGATGCACACCAAAGATGGAAAGTCATGACATGATTATTTGGGTCGTCTCTTGATCGACTGTCAAACTTAGGAATGTCATATAGTAATTTGGCTGGTATGATGGGCCAATAAGGAGAATGCAAAATAGGATCATTCAAAATCCTAGATAAATCCGATAAATCCAAAGTGGAAAGAAAAGGCAACTGTCTGTTCACTTGAGGAAACTGGTAGTTTTGAGGAGGGAGTCCCATAGGTATACCAGTAGGACCATAAGCAGTCTGTAGATAGTTAGACAATCCTGACTGATTCGGTTGTGGAGGATTTTGATTAAGTAAGTTCCCTTAGAAAGGAACATGAGATTGAAAATTTTGACCCCAAGTAGGATTTATAGAACTTGGATACGATTTCCCGAGATTAGGAGGTATAAAAGAATTAACTTGAGGATGATTCCTCCCAGACGGTTCTTGATTCCATTGGAAAGGAATATTCCAAGGTTGAGATTGTAACACAGGTATATTTTGTCCATAAACTGGGTTATGGCCTCCAACTTGAGGTTTCCCCCCAGATTGAGGTTGCCCCCCAACCTGAGGTTGACATCCAACAGGAATCTGAAAACCAAAAGTGAAAGAATGACTGGTGCCTCCAACTGGATTGGATCCACTAGGGTTGGAATGATTAGATCCTCCAGAAAAAGGTGGAGGAGGAACGTAAGGCCCCCCAGAGAGAACCTCGGTAGGTCTAGGGACAAAATGAATAGCAACATTATACCCAGGAGGAACAAAAAGTCTGGACCCTCCGGATGGATTATGGGTGGGAATAGCAATGGAAGTATTCAAAGCATTATACCTAGGGGGAAGTGATGGATTTGGTCTAAGAGGAAGTGGTGTTCCAATAGGAGCTTGAGTGATAACCACATTTTCTGTAGAAATAGTCATAGCTTGTGGGACCATAGTAGAATGGGAAGTCTGGAGAGGAAGGATTGAGTGAGAACCAATGAACAATTGGTTTGAAACTGTGACGACATTATTGGTTGTGCCAATAAAATGATCTAAAGGTATCATATAGTTAACAAATGTCTCAGGAATTTGTGATGTCATAGGTTGATTAGAACTCATTCCTAGCATTTCAAAAATGTTGTGTCTTGAGCTAGGATTAAAAATTCTAGCAGTGTGAGCTGGGGTTCTAAATGATTCGCTTTGAAAAAGTGGATCGTCTACTCTAGACTCTGTGTTAGGTCCAGTAGATACTTCAATATTCTCGACAACAACAAGTTCTCCTGATGAGTTCATCTAGAACAAATGTGGATCTTGTCTAATACTCAATAATGGATTTACAGGAAGTCTGGATGCTTCTAAAGAGTTACGAATTTTGAATTCTTCTAAAGAATGCAAACTTCCAACCTTAGAGGCTACTTCATTATTGACTTCTCCCTTAGGAGATCCCTCTGGTGAGTTAGGAAGCAAAGGGATGTAACCTTTTGTATCTTTTGGAGGTATCCCTTGCATCCTACGTGAACGACGAAGGCCAATTTTTTTCGAACCAAATAAAGAATGAAACAAATCTATGGCCAACTAGAGAAACAAACAACACTCACTAATAAAATCTAGAAATCAAACCAAGCAAACAAACCTTCTTATTTCGAAGTCACTAGTTGGTGATGAAATCCAACGTAGTGAAAACAAGACAAGAAGGGGTTGGGATAAAGTAGGTGGAAAATTTACGTTGACGACCTTCTTAATGGACTCACACCCTGGTGCAAGTTCCCACACATAATTGTGGGTATACCCTCCAAGGATCCCGAGTGAGTTTGGCCAACGTCGATTCCAGGTACCGTGAAGACTTTCCCCTCCACAGTCACCTTGTGTAAAGACCCTAAAGATATAAGCTACTAAGGTTACCAATTACGACAATGATTCCTAGGGAAACAGTCGACAGTCTGATCCATGCACAAAGGTAGGGTATCTAGCCCGAAATCAACTCGGGAATCTCCCACACATAATCATGGGTATACCCTCAAGTGACCCCCAATAATACGCACAATCTAGACTCTAAGACCGACAAAGCAGGGTGAGTAACTTTTCCAGTCCTAATGCGACCTCATGATTGACCCTTGTGTTAAAAGGGCTTCCCAGGAAAAAATGTAACAAGTGGATTTGAACTCTCCCTATCACAAGATACTATTTTTTTTTTTATTCTTTGGAGAGTGTGCCTTGCAACCTATTCCAAAGCTCTATCCTAGCTAATGTTGGTGAAGAAAATTTCTAGAAAATAAAAGTTGCTAATAAATTTTAAAATTACGTTGTATTTTAAATGCTATTGTTTACTCAAAAGGGAGATGGAAATGAAACTGATGATGTATGTGACCTTGACCCAATAAAATGAAAGAAGGGATGAATATGCAATCTTTCAATTCGATGAACTCTAATTATAGTAGGGAGAAGGTATCTCTTTTTGAAGTACAAAAGCTGCGAAATACAATTTCTCAATTCTTGAATGAACAAAATCCCAAACAATCAAAACTACAAAATTTTCCAAGTTCTCTCTTAAAAATTATTTTGAATGCAACAATTTTCTTGTAAACAATTACTAAAAATAATAAATAAATTCAGTTCTTCCTTTCCCAAACCAAATCATAGATGTAATGAAGAAAGGAAAGCGTAATACAAGAAAATTAACACACTCTCAACACAATTCCCAAATCAAACTCATAACATAGACAAAAATGAAATGATTGGAAAACCTTTTTTCAAATGCAAACAAAAAATGTCTCTCAATCAATAAGAAATATGGAAAGTAAAACAATCTAAAACTTTAAATAAATCAAAGACTCTTTTCCAAACAAGCACTCAGGACCAATATATAGAGATTATACCCTTGTGACAAGAATCAAAAGCAAAACTTGCAAAATTTATAAAGAAAAACTTTCAATCAATGAAAGTTAATCAAGTGCAATCTTGAACTCATAAATCAATCAAACACTGGTATCAGAAGTTCATCCCAAGCAATTGAGGAAATATCGGATGAAAAAAGAAAAATTGGCTTTCTCCAACAATTCCTACCGGAATTGTCACAGGTGATAATGGATCATAGTTCGACGAGCTAGAGTTGTCGCAGGCTACCAATAGGGAACAATGAGACATCATCGCATTGATTTGCACAAGCAGGGTACGATGTCAGTGGATCATCAAAGGATGTCTATATAGTACAGTGCGACGATCTATGTAACTAAGGAAAAAATGAAAGAAAGACAAAAAATCTAACTGAACCTTCAGACCCAGGGAATCTAGATGGATCACCCATAGACTCAGAGAATGAATTTAACCCAAATAAGGTAGGCTAAAAGAAAATATGAATAAAAAACCAAAAGAAATTTGTTTCCCCAGTGTGGTTGCCAATTTTGTTATCAGATTAATTGGTAAATGCATACATAAACAGATCTCCCTAGATCCCATTAGAAACTAGAACAAAACAGAACAAAATGCACACTTCTCCTTAAACTTCATCATCATATGAACTAGTTTAATGAGTTACAAGTGATGTACCTTTTAAACGATGCTTGTCCTCGCTAGTGTCATCTTTGTAGATCCTTGAGTTTGCAGAATAGTAATCCTTCTTAAGAATCACAAACCAACAACGAAGGAAAATAAAGATACATACATTCTAATGAAGTCTATGTATATGATCAAGGAATTATACAATAGAAGACAATATGCTTATATAGGGAAGAAATGCATTACTATATTAAGTGAATAGAAAGTGGAGAATACAACCCATGCCTTGATGTTGCAAGTCCCCTTTCGATGGCTCTTTGCTTCAACACACACACCTTTGATCCAAATGCCTTGAATGAAGAAGATCCACAATCTCACTTGAAGAACTAAAGAAAATCTCTCAAGTATAATCTGAAGTAGAACTCTCCATAAAATTCTTAGCCTATTCAACCTTAGACTTTTCCATGAGAGATCCCTCTTTATATAGTGTGAAAGAGAGATGGTTAAGGATATTATGATGATCCCACCAAATCATAGAAGCAAGTAAGATCCAAACCGATCGAATGCCACCTCATATTCTAGAAGATCCCCTTATAGAACATTCGTGAAATTTGACTTTTCCCAAGATTTAAGCATTGTCGCACCCTATGAGTATAGAAACATGCGACATCGTTGTAGTCTAGGTATAATGCAAGATGTGACGATCGGGCATCGTTGCACCCCATGCATATAGCAGGGTGCGACGACCTTCCTTCACATGGTTTTTGGCAAAGGAAAGCATATCACTTTTCCCATGGAGAAAATCTCTTTTAATATTTTTAGGGAACATGAACACATGTTGTCAAGTGATCACTGAGGTGACCAAAATAATGTGTAAAAACTAGTGTATTGCACTTTCTACCATATAATGCTTCCAATGGGATCATCTTCAAAGATGCATGATACTGTTAAGCCCTAATATTGGCTCATTAACCCTTAATTGGGGCATATTAGATTAGTAATGTTATTTTATTTATGTCAGGTTTCTCATTAACCCTTAATTGGGGCATATCAGATTAGTAATGTTATTTTATTTATGTCGTCTTTAGGCCATTAGTTGTAATTATACCTCCTAGTCTCCTATATATACCAAGGAGACATTTTCATTTTGAATCATCTT
>ML783205.1:92678-117622 GCA_009831015.1 Picea engelmannii | reverse complement strand
TTGAAATGGTGGAGGAAGTATTCAAGAAGTCTTTTTGAATTAATCCTTCACACATTACAAAGATCACACCCATATTTAAACCCATATTTAATTATGAAAATGGTATTAATGAATGCTTAATGGGGCGATGAAATGTGAAGAATGATGAAGGGAAAGGTGGATGGAAATACGACATTTATGAGTCCCAACATACCCCCCCAACTGAACTTGTTGCATGTCCTCATGCGACTGTGCATGGATCTTCTCAAGAAATTTTGGCATCTGAATTTTGGCTTTGAGTGATGATAATGAATATTTCCAAGATGGGATTTACATGAGTAACAACTGAGGGTTGGTTCTTGTGTGACAACCATGAATATAGAGAATGTTGGTTCTTGTGCAAACAACATTCATTTCGTTATTTGTTCTATTGCTATTATGATAATAAAATGTTGGTTTTTGTGTAAACAACATTCATTTTGTTATTTGTTCTCTTGTTGTTATGATAATAATTTACTCATTTACTTGTTGGAATAGATAAGCTATCAATTTGCATAAGGAAACATCACTGAGTATAAGAAATCCCTTTTTACATATTTGTGAATCATGCCAATATGTATATCAATTCTTACAAAGAAAAGTGCAACAAAGTATCGTTGGAAGAAAAAAATGTTGGTAAATGGTAAATGAGACGAAAAATGGAATAATGGTAGTAGAAAAATGGAGTGATGATAGCAAATATATTCCCCCCCCCAACTTAATTGTTTGCATGTCCTCATGCAACGTGGCATGAGTCATAGAAGTGAAAAGGAAAGGGAGCATGGTGAGGGATTTTTCCAAATTATTCATTCTAGCTTGTAAGGAATTGCATGATTAAAGAGTAGAAAACAACATAATTCCACTTACCCAATATGTTGATAAACTATGCAATAGGAATATGGTTGATGCGGCTACTGGAGCATGGAATATGTCACTACTGCAGGATCATGTGAAAGGTGACTTCTGTTGTAGCTACGACTGCTTTCATTGTTGGATCAAAGAATGTGAAGTGGAGGAATCTGAATTGTTGCTAATGAATCATGGAAAAGAGGAAGTATGAAAGTGGAACTATAGTACTCTCATACAGATGGAAAAATACTGTTGCAAGTGTTGATGGAGTCATGGAAAGTGTATAGTCTTCACCCGCTACTAAATCCGATGGTACAATTCTAGTCATGCGAATGAATGTGTCGATGTCGAGCATGAAGAGAAGTCATTGGATTACTAGCCATTGATGAATGTCATTAACCAATACGAGGCAACTCATCATTGATGTCAATGAGTGCCAAGGTACCTGAATACATCTTGCGAAGTGTGAAGGAATGAGATGATGTCGAGCTACTTGCAAGATCTGACGATCAAGGGATAGTGATGTGTTCCCATGATTATCAGCGAGAGAACTTGCCATTAAGTCATGCAAGCTTCCAAGTACTCCAAAGGAACTCTAGTCTATATCCCAGATAAGGTGTTGAGGTCAATGGGGCAAGACTTGTTGAAAGGTGGGCCTTAAGGAATCCCACATCAGTCAACGTGAGTTGTACAAAATGATTGGTAGGAATATAGATGAAAAGATCTCAGTAGAAAAAGTATGTATGAAAAAGAAAGTAGGTTAATGTAGTTGTCAAAAAGGGGACTGAATGGTTTTATTTGCAAGGCAAAATGAATGGAAAATAGGAAAGAGATATATGCGACTTAGAAAGATAGGCGTGTGTGAATTCATGAAGGATAAGATGATGGAATAGTGGACTTCGACATGAATGACAAATAATCTTGAAAGGAGAAAGGTAAATGATAATATCATGGTGTAATTGATTTTTTGAAGGATGGCGGTGTAGCGACAAACATCATGACATGTGTGATGAAAAATCTATCTCCTTCAATCTTTTCACAATCATGCTTTTCTGAAGAGTTTTGCGATTCTTGAGAATCATTGTGTCATGGAATGCCAGTGTCTTCATTCCTGCAATCAAACTTAGTACTAATCCTGCAATCAAATTTGTGAGATCATCGTAAAGCAAAAAATGCGAGATTAAGTACGAATGCGGCAAATTAAAGAGATAAAAAAAGTGTGTTTTTGTAACTGTTGTCCTTGCGTGCTTATTCCATTGTTGATTGTTGCTTGTAGTGACTTAAGAAAAACAAATTAATATTAAGCATATTGTTTTCAGGAATTAGAGAATGTCCATTTGCAATTTTATTTTATTTTTTTACTATTTTGATTTTTAAATTTTAAGTGTTTTTTATTTTTATAATTTACAGTATTTTTTTATCTATTTTTTTTTTTCTTTTTAACTATTTTTTTTTTTTTTACCAAAATTTAGCAACAAATTCATTATCAATTACAATGCAATATATAGTCTCAAAGCACTTACACGTAATTGGTTACATTCATATAAGTTGGTCGCTTTCCACCATGCTAATGTCATACAAACCAAAACATGTTTTGTACTGCAATTTTTAGCAGTGAAGAGTAAGTGCCCACGACACATGCTATAACACCGAATAATAAAATAGTCATAATTATCACAATATCAGGACCAAAGACTCTTCTCCTAAAGATTTTTAAGTAGAAAATGCAAGGAATAATGATGGATATTGAAGAGGTGAGAAAGGAGCCAATTAATGCCATAAGATACTCGAAGAAAGGCACTGCAATTGCTACGCTCACTGTGCTTGCAACCAACATTGTCCGAATGCACATACTCCAAATTACATGAATTAAATATGGGGATGAAGGTGTTGATATTAGCTCTTCCAATGCCACAACCATTGGATTGATCATCAAACTATATTTTGAAAAGGGTGTATATATTGCCAATTTTGAAGCAATTGCACTCCAAGGTAGGTTTAATGTCACATGTGATGACACTCTAGTGCCAGACATCGTATAACCCATGGCCCCAATGCTTACATACATTAATGTGATAACTAAGAAGTATACGAGTAGAACTTGGGGAAAGCGTTTCTTGTCTCTCATGGAGGAATATATAGTAGGAAATACAGCATGGCCTCTATAGCAGAAAGTGTATAACCCAACAACAAATGGTATGCCACTTAGGTTTAACAACTCTGTTCCAGGATAAATATATCTGTTCAAAATAGAGTAGAGTGTATTAGTGTTCCAATCCACATCCATGGCATTTATCCAGCTACCATAACTTCATCGCACATAATGTTTGTCTATCTCCTTGACAGAATTAATAATTTTAGTGCCAGATCTTGGAGGTCGCTTGTTGACCCGAAGATTGCTTCCAAGCATAGAAAACATTTTATCACATCCAAATATAGCTATTTCACCTACAGATCAGAAGGCATAAGCTGTAGGCAACAAAAAAAATGCCCGCAAAATAAATGACACGACATGGAAATAACAACGAAATCGACATCTAAGATATTTGATGTGTATGTGTGCCTAGCTGATGGTTTGTTCCAGATATTCACGACTGACGCCTGGGGTTTCAGAGAGAATCACTCCTTTAAAAACCACTCTTAGGTATTTCCAGGTGATTGCTGAAACAATCTCTACTTGGGTCCACGAAATCCTTGATTTTTCTCCATCATACAAGCCTCTCTTCGTAACAAAATTATAAATCCCACCTTTTCCTTCCTCGTCTTCGACATACCAATTCTGCATAGTGGAATACTTAATCTTTGCAATTTGAAATATCAAAATACCAACGAGATATCAGTTGCAGGGTGTATTTCAACCTCTCTCCTAATGTCCTGGGTGAATTGAATCCACTTAACAGTGTAACCATAAATAACTAAGTTGTTGTAAACCAGGCTCTCTCGATCCACCTAACACGACTACATCATCCATCCGTCGTGTCGCCTTACCTCCAACAATGTGAGATATGGGTATTGGTTCCATAAGGTAATAAGTATTGGCCAATATCTCTATTTTCAAATAACATAATGACATCTGATATAGCGATACTGGAGCCAGGCCCAATGAGCTGGTGTTTTTGGTTGTTTGCAACATATTTGCAGACTGTGTGATGGCAGAGTTTTTGTTCGTGATTTTTTTTATTTGAGTTTGTCAAAAATTATATTTGAGCTTTTACACTGGCCACATCCGAGAAGAAAATGCATCGTGATCAAATGCATTGCCGATAGATTAATGAGGATTGTGGTTTCCACGAGCACGTACAGGATGGCATAATGGATACAAACCATCATTTCCAAAGGGATCTTCGCTTCAACGATGGGTATGCTCATACAATTTTGCCATCTCATTTACACATATGTTCATCAAGCAATGAATGCATATGAGGAGGATGCAATCTATTTATTGCAAATGGTATATGCCCCCCTTCATTTTTCTCGAAATTCGATCGAACTCTCAACAGGTAAATCTTGGAAAGTTGGCCATTCGTCATTCATAAAACCATTTGACTGGGAGATCAGGTGCATGCATAAATTGTGGTATTTCGATCTCAACCTGGCTATTTCATACTCGGTCTCTATGACGCTCTCACTTCGTAGGGCACTCGGTATATTCCTAAGGGTTTTAGTCATTTCTCTCACATTTAAGTGTACTATATAGTGTGCCCAGGGCCTTCAGAATAGGGTACCTATAGCCGAACGAACAGATCTTACGCCTAGCCTTTTGCTCAATTGAGAATTCAACCCTTTGAAGATCGATCCCGATCGACTTTCAATTTATCGATAAAGAGTAGATTCACTTTACTTTCCATACGTGATAACAACTTGTAGATCGACAGAATAATGGAGAGAAATCGACCTGTTCATATAATTTTTATTTTTATTTATTATGTTTAATTCATATAATTTTAAATTTTTATAATTTTTATAGAGTCGCTAAAGAATAGAGTCTCTTTTGTTCATATAATTTTCATTTTCATTTATTATGTTTTATTTTTATGTTTTTATTTACACATATACATATATTTTAATGTTTTATTCCTATATCAAAACACAAAGTTCCTATAAAGAAATTTTATTTTTTACTTTATTATTATTATTTTATTATTATTATTGTTATTATTATTATTAATTTTTTTTTTATTTTCATTTCTCAATAGAAAAATTAAATAAAAAAAACTAGTTTAAGACAAAGAAACAATTTTTTAGTTTTTGTTTTAATTTTGCATTATTTTTAGATTTAAAAGAGAAATTTTAACCATTAAAGAAATTTGTTTTTTAGCAAATGGAGATAAAATGAATTGCAAATTGAAGATGAAAATTGATTAAGTATGTTTGCAAATCATCAACTAATTCATTCCTAAAAATGTTAGAGATATCCTACACTTTCTGATCCTCGCGATCACACTAAGCGCGAAGGAGAGCATACTTATTCTAAGAAAAAAATAAAAATAAAAGTATGTTTTTTTTATTAGTTTATTCTACCTACTCTACGCTAATTAAAAACTAGAGATTAGTTACATGTAATCAAATAGCCAATGTAACCATAAGCGCAACAATAATAAGAATATGTTCACTTTGAATTTCACAAATAACAATCGAAAATATATATAACCGTGTGAAATTAAATGTTGAAATTGTAATTTAACAAAATAAAAGAAAAAGTAAATGGATCTAACCTGGTACCTGCTTGAAACTATCATTCGATAATGCTTTCGTAGGCATAGTTTTCACTCCTCAATTCATGTTTCAACTCCTCATTATCCTCCTCGATCTCCTGCTCGCATAATTGTTCGTCATTAGATGTGCAGGGTTCCTTGTATGTTGTTTCTTCGTTTACCTCTGGAGGAGCAATTAAACTTTCAGCTGCTGTCAAGATATCCTCTTCCAAAGAAGAAGAGATCCTAACTTTTTCTAGGATCTAAGTGAGTTGTTCCAAGCTTATACTCATAGTTAAACCATATTCAAAAAGGAGAATGATTTATCATTAAAGATTTGAATTAAAACTAAGAAATTAGAACTATTTGTAAAAATAAAACACGCCAAACTTGAACTCCTTGCGTTACTGGGACCCTGTTGTCACCAGGTTATCGGTTCACACAAGTTATCCCATCATAAATAAAAACTAAATTTGCATAAATAAAAACACACTTTTGCATAAAACAAGGAGAAACACACTTCTGCACAAAAGGAAGAGGACAACCTAACTTTGGAGAAACCCCACCAAAGTGGACGCATGGGCTCTTCCCGCACATCTTACCATCTTCTCTTTTCCCTTAGGTCATTCATAAAACCAATCCAAAACCATTAAAGAAATCTAATCCGAATACTACCTATTACTGTTTACAACTCCCCGACAACGACGCCAAAATGTTGGTGCAATTATATGCATAATATATTACCAAACATAAATTATCAACCGAGATTCGTAATCAGTAGAGTTGATGCACTATATGCACCGATAACAGATAGGTTCCTATGTCTGTTTAGTATAGATTAGATAATAAAACCATTTATAAACCAACACACTCTTAAAAATAACAATCTTCACATGACTCGAAAGCTGGAAAGAAAAACTCATAAACAAGCAAAAGGTCTTGCCTAGGTGATGGACCTGTTCATTGATGGCTCATGAAAGGAAAATATGAACTTTGATTCTATCCCCTGAAACAACTAAACTAACAAGTGGGATGCCCCATTAAAGCTCATGTATGGTGAAATATGGAGATCCAACCGTTCTTGCATTACCACACTTTGCAACAAATTTGAATAGTGAAATCAAACAAAATAACATGAAATCAAAATAACAAGTACATGAAATAAAAATCTACACTAACAATTTACAATAAGCTTACCAAGCTAGATCGATGGCCCTTGTTGATTCCAACATGGAAGCTTTTAGATCAACAGATGATAACTTCTAAGGGAGACAAAATCACTGAATCCAAACTTCCATTAATATTCAACAGGTAGGTTTACAAAAGGAATCTCTTCATGAATCCAATCTACATCATAACAATTCTCCTCAAGAACCTATCTCATAACAATTCCCTTAATCTACATAATAATGAATCCTTCCCTCAATCTACATAATAATGATTCTCTCCCCCCTCATGAAGAGAGGGCACTCTCTTTTATACATGAGAGCTTTGAAAAGGAGATAAACATCTCACGATTATAGATCCACTTTTCTCTCAACGCATTTCCCATTATTACAAAATATAATCCCTTCAAATCCTCACACATATCTCTCATATATATTGGATAAGATATGACAACCAAATATCCATGATTTTCTCCTTGGACTAGGATTGAATTATCTCCTCAAATCTTGAAATGGTGGAGGAAGTATTCGAGAAGTCTTTTTGAATTAATCCTTCATACATTACAAAGCTCACACATTTTTGAGATATATATAAAAATATGTCAATTTTCCAATATTTAATCACAAATTCCCTTTAATACTAAAATAAATGATTTGGAAAATAACAAGGTTAAACCCATATTTAATTATGAAAATGGTATTAATGAATGGTTAATGGGGTGATGAAATGTGAAGAATGATGAAGGGAAAGGTGGATGGAAATATGACATTTCTTAGTCCCAACAAAGTCAATGCAAATCCTTAAGGTACCATCTTTCTTTTTCACAAATAATACTAGGGCACCCCAAGGTGACATACTTGGGTGTATACACCCCTTCTTCAAAATATCTTGAAGATGCATTTGTAAATCCTTTAACTCTGGTGTACTCATCCTATAAGGAGTCTTGGATATTTGGGCTGCTCCAGTTATCAAATTGATAGAGAAATCAATATCTCTCCTGGGTGGAAAACTTGGTATTTCTATAAATACATCTTCAAACTATTTTAGGACAATAAAGTATTCAATATTTGGCACTTTATCCTTAGCTACCTCATCCATGTGTGCATCAAATGATTGAAATCCTTTCCTGAATGTTTTATTTAGCTGCAAGGTTGAAACTTCTCTAACAGTTACTACCCTTGGAATACCTTGAACTATCTTCAAGTGCCCGTCTTCATCCAAGCAAGTAAATGCCTTGTTGTAACAATATATGACAACATGATCCTTGTCCAACTAATCCATACCAATGAGGAACCCATATGATCCCAAAGCTATTATATTCAAATATTCCTTTGTGCTCATCTCAGTCATGTCCAATGGACATTCCTTAACCAAGTCATTAATTCTTCTTTTAGCTCCTATATCTAGCTACACCAACCAAGATTTCCCAATCTTGATTCTTGGAAAATGAAATATTTCCTCCATATTAGGATCTAAATAACTATGACTAGATCTTGAATCAATTAAAATAGAAATGGATTGGTCATTTATCTTACCTTCCACTTCAATCATATGAGTCTGAAACTCACTTTACTTGTTATCTAGGGCTGCGTATATCATCATCATGTTTCTACTCATGTCCTCCATTGTATCAACTTGTTGTACATTGTGAACATTCCTCAATTTTTCACCTCTGTGAGGGAAATATCTGTACATATTCTCTCATTCACAACCCCAAGATTAAATAGGTTTCTTCCTTGGTATTTTCCCCATGGTTTATGTCATTCTAAGCTCCTTGGATATTGATTTTCCATGCGAATTATTTCTGAAGAATGTTGGCTTGTTCCCCTTCCTCCTCTTCTCCATTTTGTCATTTTTATTATCTTCCTAAGACTTTTGTAAAGTTGGTCTTCCTCTATGTTGATAATAGAGACATTTATCTCTCCTTATGGTTTCCTCCAACATCTTGGGATCATCATACTATATCTTATCGCTAAAAATTGATGGCATCCTACTCGAGTACCTTTGAATCTTGATGTGTTCATCCTTGATGAAATCAACAAATTTTAGCAGCTCTAATAATATCCTTTCATACTCATCCATGTTCATACTCTCAAGATTGATTTCGAATAAATCCTTCATCTTTATATCATAATAATTCTTGGTTAAGTACTTATTTTGAAAATACCTTTTTAACTCCTTCCAAGTAACCTTCTTCTCATCAATCTATTGCACTTGCACAAACTGGTCCCACCACATTGATGATTTTCCTTTGAGATGGTAGATGGAAATTCCTCCTTCCTCTAGTGAGGAATAATTCTGAAATTGAAAGTGCTTCCTCATTGCCAATATCCAAGTCTCTTCATCTTCATATTTCTTATGCTCACCATCAAAGGTAGGATGATTGATCTTGTTCATTTCTCCTTGTAGTTCATTTACTCTAGACCTCCTCTTATGCTTCATGACGGGAGATAATATTGGACGGATATGTTCTCTCCTAACTGAGTATATTGGTGAGTGATGATGTTGTCTACCAACACCTTCAGATTCTCCTCTTTTGGCATGGCAAGTTTGTTTGGATTAAGGGGATGGGGGTATACCTACAACATGAAGAGGTACTAATTATTATTATGCCTCGCACCTTGTACTGTGTTGTTTTGGGCCCAAAATGCAAGACACCATTGTAGTGTGATTGTAATCACCAACTAAATGTGCTAGTAAGATCCTTGTAGAGTAGGATGCCACTATTGTTGTGGTTGGAATCACCAGTTGAAGGTGGTATCGATACCCCTACACAACATAACCATATGGGAGGAAAGGTCTCATCATAATATATCATGTGGATCTTTTGAAAACCTTTGTCAACCAGTCTTTCCTTATACCTACTCACATGTTTGTCTTCTACCTTCTTAGTCCTATAGACCCATCTACATATGGCAAGCTTCCTGTCTAAAGGAAGAAGAACTAGATCACAATTTTGGTTCTCGAGGAGATATTTTTTCTCCTCCTCCATAGTGGCTTCCTAGAAGGGATTCCTTGTAGCCTCTAAATAGGTTGGCGAGTCTAAAGATAGAACATATAGCAATGCATGGGCATCACTAGTTTGGTATTTGTGAGTGCATGAGGAGGATACTCAAAATGATACTTCATCCTCCTTTGATATGTTGGATTCCCCACAAGGTCTCCTACTACCTATAGGGTGGTATGTGCCCACTTGGGAAACTATGGTGGCTCATCATCGACATGCTCATAATCTTATGAATTAGATTAAGAGCGCAAATATAAATCATGATCTGAGTGAGTGGACTCATCATCATTGATGTTTGGTGTAGGAAGTGGTACATAGGTATCTGCATGTGGTTCTGACAGTGCATGCAAGGGAGGTACTTCAAAATGAACACTACATTCAATGTTGAGCCTTTCAATAGAGGGATCAAGTAACATGTAACCCTTCACGCCATCCGGATATCCCGCCAATATGCATGTGGTGCTCTTTGGATATAATGCTTTCCTCTTTCTAGAGGGTACGCAAGCCCATGCACATGATCCAAATATTCGGAAGTGGGTGACTTCCGATTTGTTTCCACTCCATGCCTCAAAGGGATTCTTGTCCTTGACAGATCTATGAGGAGATATGTGTTATAAAAATAGGATCGTGGAGCAATAAAATAAAACACATGCATAAATAAAACACAGAATATACACAATACAATAGAGACATAGATATATGTGGTTCACCCAGTGTGGGCTACATCCACCAAAGAAATTTCCAGGTCCTTCCTTTATTATTATCTAGAAAAATGAAGGGATTCAACCTACATCACACTTGTGGTAACTTCCTCTTCTTTCTCTCGCAGTCTCCTCTCTCAAAATACAATATTTACACACATACACAACCACAATACAATTCCCTCATGAAAAGAGTGTTTCCTTCTGGGAAAAAAACCATAACATAGCTTCTAGCATTAGATTTGCGACATTATAATGAACCATCCATATTGACTATGAAATTACAATATTTTACAAGGCAATTTTTCCAAAACTTTCCTTTCGGGGCAGTGCCCCCGAAGCAAAATTTTGGGAACTGAATCCCTCACCAGTGGAGGGGGTCCATTAATTGTCTCTACCCCCCTGGTGACAATAGTGGGGGGGAATACCCCCCATACCCCCCCATAAGAAATGGTATCCAAGCACGGTTGAAACTAACCTCTGAATCAGGAAGATAATCGAGCTCCACAAACAACAATCTCCCACTTGGAGACTGATCACAACAACTCCATTGTTGTTGTACCTGTTTGACTATGATCCACCTTGGACCTGGAAAATTTCTCATCTTAACCTTCATGCTTGAAGACCAACTGAAACTGAGCAGGAACTCAGTTTCTCCCTAGTCACTACCTTTGTTAACATGTCTGCAGGATTATGGCTAGTATGTATATTTTCCATATTCAATGTCCATCTTCCAAGACAGATCATATGAAATGGTACCTGAGTTGTATATGATTATTCTTAGAATGAAATGTTGAGTTATTTTCAATATGAATGGCACTCTCGTTGTCATAGTACAACCTGCTATTCTCTTTCTTCTTTCCCAATTCCTCTATAAACCTTTGTAACCAAATAATCACTTTACTATCCTTTGTAGCATCAACATACTATGCTATCATTATTGAAAGCGAAACAACCTTTTACTGTTTCGAAATCCAACTTACTATTGTTCCATATACAATAAAAACATACCTTGTGGTGCTCCTCCTGGTATCTTTATCACCTGCCATATCTAAATCAACATATCCCTGTAGAACAATGTCTAAACCTCCAAAACATAATGCATGAGTAGCAGTACCTCTAAAATACCTGAGAATCCACTTTACTGCATCCTAATGTTCTTTACTTGGATTTCTCATATACCTGCTCACAACTCCCACTGCATGTGCAATATCTGGTCTTGTGTAAACCATCGCATACATCAAGATGCGAATTGTTGATGAATAAGGGACCTTGGACATGTATTTTATCTCCTCTTGTGTCTTGGGACACATTTCCTTACGTAATTTTAAATGGCTGGCCAAAGGTGTAATAATTGGTTTTGCATTCTACATTTTAAACCTCTCCAACTCCTTCTCTATGTACTCACCCTGAGACAATGTCAATTTGTAATTTTTCATGTCTCTTGTTATTCTCATACCAAGGATTTTATTTGCAGCACCCAAATCCTTCATCGCAAATGAATTAGCTAATTTATTCTTGAGCACATTTTTATCCTACATATTAGACCTTGCAAAAAGCATGTAATCTACATGCAATAGCAAGATAATATAGCTTCCATTTTCTAGCCTTTTAAAATAAACACAGTGATCATAATGACATCTACTATAAAATTGTTCTATCATAAAACTATCAAACTTCAAATACCACTTCCTTGGAGCTTTCTTTAGGCCATACAAACTCTTCTTCAACCTACATACCAAGTTCTCCTTTCCTTTGACCTCATACCCCTATGGTTGTTGCATATAAATCTCTTCCTCCAAATCCCCATGGAGAATTTTTTTTTTTACATCTAACTATTCAAGATGCAAGTCTTCTACTACCACAAGAATTAAAATAGTCCTTATTGAAGTTATTTTAACAACGGGAGAAAATTTTTCCTCAAAATATATACCTTTCTTCTATGCAAACCCCTTTACAACAAGTATGGCCTTGTACCTCTTTTGGCCTCCATCTTCTTCCTTCAACATGTAAAGCCATTTATTCAATAATGCTCTTTTTCCTGCAGGAAACTGAACCAAGTCCCAAGTCTGGTTGTTTACCAAGGAATCCATTTCCTCTTTCATTCCTTTCTCCCAGTTACTTTTGGTGTCTACCTTCATTACCTCTTCATAACTTTCTGGTTCACCAGAATCAGTCAATAGTAAATAATACAATGAAGGAGAGTCTTGTTCGGGGGGTCTCAAAAAATATGTTGAACTTGTAAATACAATAATATAACAATGTAATATGCAAGTTTCTCTTTTATTTCAATGAAAACTATGAAAATTAAGAGAGATTAAGAGGTTTCATTTTGAAATTTTCCAAAACATAGAAAGATCACCAAAACAAATTTACCAAACAGATCCTTAAAAACATGCAAATCACCAAGGGATCCACCTTGCCTACACCTACCCTTGCTACCACCAGGGAATTTTTGTTCATTGCAGGTGGAGTTCAGACTGATTTTCCAGCAGAGCAATATATTGAACCAATTGTTAAGACAATTTATTGGTTGTTCCTAAGATACCATTTTCTAATAATATTGTTGCTAATGACGCTATTATTGATATACCTGGTTGTTCTACTCCTAAGAGTACACTTGACCCTGAGCCTATATCTCTTGATTAGCCTACACAACCCTCTTTCCCTTATCGTCATCCTCACCATTGAATAAATGGAAATCACACTTTCAATTATTTGCAGAAGAGACATGAAATACAGAACCATGGACCAGTACCCACTAACGAGATTGACTATGGTTGGATTGATGAGTGGTCATGGGTAAATTTGAAATGATGTTTGAATAGTTCCTACCATTGTGTATAGTTGGTCGTATAGACATACAATGTTCCTCTTCACTGTTAATGTTTTGTAGTGGTCGATCATAGGTTCGACCTAACTTGATAGACAACTAAAGTTCAATTGGGATATTGGTCGATTGGGATTCGACCTGACTTGACAGTCGACTAGAAGTGTTTTTGAATGCGTGTTTTTCAACTGAGTTTTGACTTGATATTGTTCATCGACTGGTGTGTTTTGATGAAGATTTGTTGTTGATGCTTTGACCTCTCATTTTTGTTTAAGGGAGGAATTAATTGAATCTGTTGATGTGTAAACCCAATTGATGAGCTATGTGTTGACTCAACTGCTTCTTGCTGACTTGACTTGGATTATTGAGACCAACCAAAACATGTTCAATTGTGTTGTTGGGAGTGGCAATTCTTCTTATTGTACCTGTCATAGAATTTTTGGATTGATAGAGACTAATTCTATTGGTATGTTTCTTGTCTAGTCGATTAATCAACTGGTAGATGATGTCTTGTTGTCTAGTTGGTTGGTAGACTGGGACCGTGTTTGGAAAACATACTTTGCAACTAGTTTGCGATGGATGACTACTCTTTGGCCTTGATCTATGTTTATGGTGATCAGACTTCCTCGGGAGATTTGTTGTACCATCTTGTTATCACCTTTTGCAATCAAAAACAATTCAAGGGGGAGTGTTGCAAAATTTGTTTTCCTCCAAGTTGAGTTTATGGGGGGTGTTGGAACATATGGTTCCTTTGTAACCTTGCCTTATCGGATTGATTGGATTGACCAAGTATTTGGGTCGACGACCGGCTAAACCCTCATTTGAACATGTCCACTTATATATTATCGATCCCCATTTTATGGACAAGTGCAATCGCCTTCACCCGAGTTTGTTGAGTTTGGTCCATGAACAAGCCTATTTATAAATGATCCTTGTGTTCAGTCTATCATCATATTAGATTGTTAGATGATATCAGGAGATATTCTCTCACTCTCATTTATAGACTCGTGCTTCATTCTATGGTGTCTTTCGACACCACGGTTGTCTCTCGGATCTATTGTTCTATGCGTTCAATCCTTGTCCCAAAACAAAATTCAAACAAAGAAATAGAGTCAAGTAGCAATACTCATATATTATTCTAATGGATAGGCTTGAATATGAATAACAACACCTCGGAAGAATGATTGGATGCAAATGATTTCCAATACTCTCCTTGGGATAGGTCCTTTAGATTCTTAGCATCCCTCTCTCACACAAATGGTACATGAAGAAATGTTCTTGTTATTTGATGAAAGAACTTACACAAGAATGAGGGCTATGGATTTTAGAAATGAGATAAAAAGATAAGTGAACTTAAAGTTCATTCCAATAGAAGAACCTTGAAAATATTATTCTTCTTTAATTGTTTCTCCATGGCTTTAATTTATAGGGAAATTTTGAGCTCCATGAAGAACTAGTTCAAGTGTGAAATCTCCTCATATGAAATGGAGATCCCAATGATTCAAAGAGATCTTGAGGAGGAAAAAGTACTCTTAATAAATGAGATGGAGCTTGAATTGTGTTTGTACATCATTGTAGAGGTACTTGGGCTAGGCTTGGCTCATCAACTACGTCGAACAATTTGGTTTCACGTGTGTGAGTAGATTTGCACAATTTTTGAAGGAAAAGTCACACGAGTGTCAGTGAAGGAAATCCATGCAAGTGTATGAAAACCCACTTTATAATATTTTCCAAACTCTATTGCGGTGATGTAAAGTAGCCATGAGGTATTGTGTTGTTTTCTTGACCACTAATGATGTTTTTATACAATCACCTAAATTTCTCTTATGAGAAAAATTAAGGTGATAACACTCACCATTTACCTTATGCTTACTTCTATGGGTGATTGAGTACGATGGGTTTAGACACCTGTGTGACTTTATTAATTGCAGTACATGTTGATGTTTTCTTATCAGATGAGTTAAAATAACATTAAATGTTCTTGATGATGACCATGTAACACTAGAAATTCTTGGATGATGATTGACATGATTACTCCCTAATGGTTTATTTATACTATAAACGGTTTTTATTTTACATGCCTACTAATGTGTAGGTGGTTAGGACCTTAATGGTGATATTGCATGAAGAATTGGTATTCATATGATGTATAGGTAACAATGATGACCTTTGAATATGATTTAATATGATCTTCCCTTGTTCTTTTATGGTTCATGATATGTATACAGACGTTGGATGAGTTTTTATGATGTATACATGTATTGGGTACCTTTTCTTTGATATGGTTCATGATATACATGCACATTTTGTATGACTTGTTATGATGTACACCTATATTGGGTACCTTCCCTTTGATATGGTTCATAATATGTATACACATGTTGGATGACTTGTTATGTTGCATACATGTATTGGGTACCTTTCCTTTGATATGATTTGTGATATGTATGCACATGTTGCATGACTTGTTACAATGTACACTTGTATTGGGTACCTTTCCTTTGATATGGTTCATGATATGTATGCACATGTTGGATGACTTGTTATGATGTACACATGTATTTGGTACCTTTCATTTGATATGTTTCATGATATCTATACACTCGTTGGATGACTTGTTATTATGTATGCATGTATTCGGTACATTTCCTTTGATATGGTTCATGATATGTATCCACATGTTGGATGACTTGTTATGATGTACACCTATATTGGTTACCTTTCCTTTGATATGGTTCATGATATGTATGCACATGTTGGATGACTTGTTATGATGTGCACTTGTATTGGGTACCTTTATTTTTATATGGTTTTGTTATAACCCTAAATTGCACCATACATGCATACCTGGCATCAAGCCATCTTACTTGCCATTCTTGCCAAGCTATCACTGAAAGCTCTTCTTAAAAAACAATTTTTTGAAGATGTACCCTCCCTCCACCATTATTGCCCGCGTATATATGCTTTCTTCACCACTAAATCCTGCGTACGTAAGCTAGCTACACCATTACAGCCCGTGTATACCCACAAAAGTTGCAAAAAATTAAAAATTGCAAGGGGATACGGGCTTTTGGGTAGTTTCCTAACCAATTGACCGCCAATAGCCCGTCACCCAACTGAATAAATATCTTTTTGGCATATAAAAGAAGGTGTTTGGGTCCCATTCCTACAAGAAACACGAAAACAGTGAAACTATTCCCATTTCATAATCACCCCTTGCCCCTATAATTTGCAACCACATTGTGAGTTTTGAGCCAGAGTTCCTTATTCTAGCCTTTTTCCTCCATTACTAGCCAAATCCATTTCCTAGAGAGAGTTGAAGGGGAGAAAGATGTGGGGAAGTAGTTGGAGCTTGGTGAAGAGGAGCCCAGGACTGGGTTCGAGGAGCAGTCGCTGATCTCATTTTGTAAGTGACTTTGTGAGATTAATATAAAGAAGTACTTTTTCTGTCCCGCCATATGATGTGTATAATATTGATATTTGATTTAGATTTTATTATGACATATAACCTACTAATTCATATATAGAATGCATGTTCGTAGTTTCTCATTTGTCTTTTAGTGAATGCAGGTCAGCCTTGGAAGGAGATTTGCATTCGAGGAACAACTGAATGAAAAGGGATTGACACTGGATGCAGAGTTTAAGGTAAGACTATTGGATACCTATACTTTTTACTTTATGCATGAATGTGGGGTGTTGTCGGGATAGTTGTTAAAAGTAGGAGACTTTAGATGGTTAGCTCTGCCTTCACTTTAGAACCCTAGTGTAGTCCGTAGGGCGGTTTTCCCACTATAGCAACTTCATCATATGTATGCACCTGTTGCATGAATTGTTATGATGTATACATGTATCAGATACCTTTCCGATTTAATATGGTTCGTAATATGATTTATGATTTATGCTTGGTCAAGAAAATACTTCATGTGATTGATTATGATAATGGTGTTGCATGAACATTGGTATTTTGGATGCACTAACCTATTACAAGTTGAAACTGTGTTGGAGAATGGTGGAATTCACTCAAGGGAAGGGTTGTTGACTCAATGAGGATGTATATCATACCCTAGTTCCTAAGAAGCTTGGGAAATGGGGAAAGACTTGTGAAATTGACCTCCAAAGTTAACTTGGGTAAATGGGTAGAAGGGAAAGGGTTATATCACTTTTACTTTGTTTTTGACACTTGTAAAATCACCCTCATGCCCAAATTCGCCCTTTCATGGAAAAGGAAAATGCCAAGAGATAGCCTTGGGAAGATGTTACATTAAGATGAATTATAAAATAAAATGTCTACAAATTGTTGGGATTGGTTGGCTCATGAGGAAAATATTATGTGGAAGTTTGTACTATTAATGTACTTGTCTTATGATAATGGCAAGGTTGCAAAGAATTGTGTATGTTCCAACCAAGTTTGCATGGATTTAGGTGATGGGGGTATACCTACAACATGAAAAGGTACTAAATATTATTATGTCTCACACCTTGTATTGTGTTCTTTTGGGCCCAAATTGCAAGACACCATTGTAGTGTGATTGCAATCACCAACTAAATGTGCTAGTAAAATCCTTGTAGAGTAGGATGCCACTGTTGTTGTGGTTTCAATCAATAGTAGAAGGTGGTATCAATACCTCTGCACAACATAATCCTATGGGATTTAGAGGTATTTCAAGTCCAAAAGCCTCTCCACCACACCTAGGTTGAACTATTGTAAGACTGATTTATTTGTTTTGGATCACCTTTAGGTTGGATTCATCGGAGTTTCTATGAACTGAGATTTTTATTACCTCATTGAAATTGATCCATGCTCAAGGTGGAAACACCTCTGAAGCTGGTTGCATTGATTGGGTGGAAAAATGACCCTTTGTGCAATTTCCCCCCTTTTGGAGACTAGTTCATGGGATATTTTTATATTATGCTTTATGGGATCTGTTGAGGACTAGTTTGTGGGATATCTTTATATTATGATTTATGGGAATTAGAGTGTAGTTGGATTATCCTTGTGATTTTGCAAGCTATACATTACAGGTATCTTGAATTCGAGTATTTAATTGTGCATTGTTGGTTACTTGGATTACTAGTTATTAAAATATTTAACTGTGCTATGTTGGTTAATTTCATGTTCTTTAATTATTTTAGATATTGCATACTTGATGTATATTATTCTTAATAAAAAATTAAATGTTAAGGTAACACCCTGATAGCATTGTCACAAGTGGGGACACTTGATGTCTGAGGCACATGAATGGGAGGGACTAGCCCACTAACTGGTAGAATGGAGGTTCGTCTCAATGACTCGTCTTGACACATTTGTGGTAGTAGGAATAGGTCCTCCCACACTAGATGAACCAGTAACACATAGCATTGTATGTAAGTTGTCTTAAAAAGGAAAAAGGATCATGCAAAGGAGGTTCACCCACCTATGTAAGAAAGGGTTCATAGGCTTTGTAAAAGCACAGTTTAAATTGAGTGGAATATTTTGGTTGATTACTTCAATATTCAAGGGTTCAAGATCCTAAACAATTGGGATATAATCCTCTGTAGCTTTGTGTTTGTTTTCCATGGAAACTCAATAAAAATCGTTAGGTGTGAACAGTCATCACCCGATGGTTAGAGATTCCTCTATCTTAGGAGGAAACCCTCACTACCTCCTAGAGATATTAGTAGACTAGTCGACCACAATGACAGATGTATTTCAAACAAAGAAATTCCAATAAAGGATAAATCAATATATGGCCAACTAGACACAAATAAACACATAGCACATCTTAAAAATCCATTAGAAACAACAAATAAGCAACTAGTAAGACCAATGGGCCTTCTGAAAACCAATCTAGGATGATGAGGGCCTAGAAACAATCAACAAAGGTGAAAGAAATAGTTATGGTAACTCTCACGTAACAATCACCCAAGGTGTAAGTAGCCTCACGAATACGGTCACCCTATGAGAGAGATGAGGTAGATGTTATACATCTATCTTAGATACTGAAAGTACTTCCCACTTCCATTAACCTCTATGATATCCTATGAAACAAAACTAAAGATACCACTTCATAGTCAACATTCACGAGGGGGACAATCATGAGTCAGGTTTCTATGTATGGGCAGGGAATGCAAGACAAATTCTTCATCCTGAAACTCTAGAAAAAAGTGGAGTCATCCAAAGGACTTTCCACTTCAATCCATAGTTACCCCTCATTTTTGTTTAAGGGGGGGAGTAATTGAATTTGTTGACGTGTAAACCCAATTGATGATGTGTTGACTCAACTGCTTCTTGTTGACTTGACTTGGATTACTGAGACCAACCAAAACATGTTCAATTGGTTGTTGGGAGTCGTACTTCTTCTTATTGTACCTGGCAGAGAAGGGTTGGATTGATAGAGACTAATTATATTGGTATGTTTCTTGTCTAGTCAATTAATCGACTGGTGGATGATGTCTTTTTGTCTATTTGGTTGGTCGACTGGGACCATGTTTGGACAATAGATTTTGCAACTAGTTTGCAATGGATGACTAGTATTTGGCCTTGATCTGTGTTGATGGTGATCAGACTTCCTCATGAGTGTTTTTGTACCATCTTGTGATCATCTTTTGTAGTCAAAAAAATTAAAGGGTGAATGTTGCAGAATTTGTTTTCCTCCAAGTTGAGTTTACAGGGGGTGTTGGAACATGCATTTCCTTTGTAAACTCACCTTATCGGATTGATTGGATTGACCAAGTCTTTGGTTTGATGACCGACTAAATCCTTAGTTGACCATTTCCACTTATAGATTCTCGATCCACATTTTATGGACAAGTGCAACTGCCTTCACCCAAGTTTGTTGAGTTTGGTCCATGACCAAACCTATTTATAGACAATCCTTGTGAGTGGTCTATCATCATCTCAGAGTGTTAGATAATCTCAGGATATCTTCTCTCACTCTCATTGATTGACTCATGCTTCATTTCTACGGTGTATTTTGACACCACCGCTGTCTCTCGGATTTGTTGTCCTCTATGTTCAGTCCTTGTCCCAAAATAAAACTCAAACAAATAAATAAAGTCTAGTAGCAATACTCATACATTGATCCAATGGATAGGATTGAATATGAATAACAACACATGGGAAGAATGATTGGATGCAAATGCTTTGCAATAATCTCCTTGGGATGGGTCCTTTTGATTCTTAGCATCCCTCTCTCTCACAAATGGTACATGAAGAAATGTCCTTGTTATTTGATGAAAGAACTTGCACAAGCATGAGGGCTATGGATTTCAGAAATGAGAGAAAAAAATAAGTGATCTTAAAGTTCATTCCAATAGAAGAAACTTGAAAATATTATTCTTCTTTAATTGTTGCTCCATGGCTTTCATTTTTAGGGTAATTTTGAGCTGCATGAAGAACTAGTTCTAGTGTGAAAGCTCCTCATATGAAATGGAGATCCCAATGCTTCAAATAGATCTTGAGGAGGCAAAAGTACTCTTCTTGAATAAGATGGAGCTTGAATTTTGTTTTTACATCATTGTAGAGGTACTTGGGCTAGGCTTGGATCATCAACTACGTCAAAAAAATTATTTTCACGTATGTGAGTAGACTTGCACAACTTTTGAAAAAAAAGTCACACAAGTCGCACGAGTGTCAGTGAAGGAAATCCATTCAAGTGTATGAAAACCCACTTTATAATATTTTCCAAACTTTGTGTTGGTGATGTAAAGTAGCCATGAGGTAGACTTATTGTGTTGTTTTCTTAACCACTAATGATGATTTTAGACAATCACCTAAATGTCTCTTATGAGAAAAATTAAGGTGATAACACTCACCATTTACCTTATGCTTACTTCTATGGGTGATTGAGTACGATGGGTTTAAACACCTGTGTGATTTTCTTAGTTGCAGTACACATTGATGTTTTCTTATCAGATGAGTTAAAGTAACATTAAATGTTCTTGATGATGACCATGTAACACTAGGAATTCTTGGATGATGATTGACATGATTACTCCCTAATGGTTTATTTATACTATAAATGGATTTTATTTTACATGCCTACTAATGTGTAGGTGGTTAGGACCTTAATGGTGATGTTGCATGAAGAATTGCTATTCATATGATGGATAGGTAACAATGATGACCTTTGAATATGATTTCATATGATCTTCCCTTGTTCTTATATGGTTCATGATATGTATACAGACATTGGATGAGTTGTTATGATGTAAACATGTATTGGGTACCTTTTCTTTGATATGGTTCATGATATGCATGCACATGTTGTATGACTTTTTATGATGTACACCTATATTGGGTACCTTCCCTTTGATATGGTTCATGATATGTATACACATGTTGGATGATTTGTTATGTTGTATACATGTATTGGGTACCTTTCCTTTGATATGGTTTGTGATATGTATGCACATGTTGGATGACTTGTTACAATGTACACCTATATTGGGTACCTTTCCTTTGATATGGTTCATGATATGTATGCACATGTTGGATGACTTGTTATGATGTACACATGTATTTGGTACCTTTCCTTTGATATGGTTCATGATATCTATACACCCATTGGATGACTTGTTATGATGTATGCATGTATTTGGTACATTTCCTTCTATATGGTTCATGATATGTATCCACATGTTGTTTCACTTGTTATGATGTACACCTATATTGGTTTCCTTTCCTTTGATATGGTTCATGATATGTATGCATATGTTCGATGACTTGTTATGATGTGCACTTGTATTGGGTACCCTTATTTTGATACGATTCATGATATGTATGCACCCGTTGGATGACTTGTTATGATGTATACATGTATTAGATACTTTTTTCGATTTAATATGGTTCATAATATGATTTATGATTTATGATTGTTCAAGTAAATACTTCATGTGATTTATTATGATAATGGTGTTGCATGAACATTGGTCTTTTGGATGCACTAACCTATTACAAGTTGAGACTGTGTTGGAGAAAGGTGGAATGCACTCAAGGGAAGGGTTGTTGAATCAATGAGGATGTATATCATACCCTAGTTCCTAAGAATCTTGGGAAATGGGGAAAGACTTGTGAAATTGACCTCCAAAGTTAACTTGGGTAAATGGGTAGAAGGGAAAGGTTTATATCACTTTTACTTTGTTTTTGACACTTGTAAAATCACCCTCATGCCCAAATTTGCCCTTGCATGGAAAAGGAAAATGCCAAGAGATAGCCTTGGGAAGATGTTACATTAAGATGAATTATAAAATAAAATGTCTACCAATTGCTGGGATTGGTTGGCTCATGAGGAAAATATTATGTGGAAGTTAGTACTATTAATGTACTTGTCTTATGATAGTGGCAGGGTTGGAAAGAATTGTGTATGTTCCAACCAAGTTTGTGTGGATTAAAGGGATGGGGGTATACCTACAACATGAAGAGGTATTAAATATTGTTATGTCTCGCACCTTGTATTGTGTTCTTTTGGGCCCAAATTGCAAGAAGTCATTGTAGTGTGATTGTAATCACCAACTAAATGTGCTAGTAATATCCTTGTAGAGTAGGATTCCACTGTTGGTGTGGTTGCAATCACCAGTTGAAGGTGGTATCAATACCCCTGCACAACATAATCCTATGTTATTTAGAGGTATTTCAAGTCCAAAATCCTCTCCACCACACCTAGGTTGAACTATTGTAAGATTGATTTTTTTTTTTTGGATCACCTTCACGTTGGATTCATCGGAGTTGCTATGAATTGAGATTTTTATTACCTCATTGAACTTGAGGCCCGCTCAGGGTGGAAACAAATATGAAGGTGGTTGCATTGATTGGGTGTAAAATTGACCCTTTGTGCAAATTCCCCCCTATTGCAGACTAGTTCATGGGATATTTTTATATTTTGCTTTATGGGATCTGTTGAGGACTAGTTTGTGGGATAATTTATATTATGATTTATGGGAATTGGAGTGAAGTTGGCCTATCCTTGTGATTTTTCAAGATATACATTATAGGTATCTTGAATTCGAATATTTAATTGTGCATTGTCAGTTCCTTGGATTACTAGTTATTCAAATATTTAAGTGTGTTATGTTGGTTAGTTTCATGTTCTTTAATTATCTTAGATCTTGCATACCTAATGTATATTATTCTTAAGAAAAAAATAAATGTTAAGGTAACACCCCGATAGCATTGTCACAAGTGAGGACATTTGATGTTTGAGGCACATGAATGGGAGGGACTATCCCACATGAACGTAGAGGATTGTCCTCTGCGTTCAATCCTTGTCCCAAAAAAATTTCAAACAAAGAAATACAATCAAGTAGCAATACTCGTGTATTGATCCAATGGATAGGCTTGAATATGAATAACAACGCTTAGGACGAATTATTGGATGCAAATGAGTTACAATACTCTCCTTGGGATGGGTCCTTTTCATTCTTAGCATCCATCTCTCTCACAAATGGTACATGAAGAAATGTCCTTGTTATTTGATGAAAGAACTTACACAAGAATGAGGGCTATGGATTTTATAAATGAGAGAAAAAGATAAGTGATCTTAAAGTTCATTCCAATAGAAGAACATTGAAAATATTCTTCTTCTTTAATTATTGCTCCATGGTTTTCATTTATACGGAAATTTTGAGCTCCATGAAGAACTAGTTCAAGTGTGAAATATCCTCATATGAAATGGAGATCCCAATGCTTCAAACAGATCTTGAGGAGGCCAAAGTACTCTTCATGAATGAGATGGATCTTGAATTGTGTTTTTACATCATTGTAGAGGTACTTGGGCTTGTCTTGGCTCATCAACTACGTCAAACAATTTAGTTTCACATGTGTGAGTAGACTTGCACAAATTTTGAAGGAAAAGTCGCACAAGTCGCACGAGTGTCACTAAAGAAAATCCATGCAAGTGTATGGAAACCCACTTTATAATGTTTTCCAGAATCTGTGCTGGTGATGTAAAGTAGCCATGAGGTAGAATTATTGTGTTGTTTTCTTCACCACTAATGATGTTGTTAGACAATCACCTAAATGTCTCTTATGAGAAAAATTAAGGTGACAACGCTCACCATTTTACTTATGCTTACTTGTATGGGTGATTGAGTACGATGGGTTTAGACACCAGTGTGATTTTCTTAATTGCAATACACTTTGATGTTTTCTTATCAAATGAGTTAAAATAACATTAAATTTTCTTGATGATGACCATGTAATACTAGGAATTATTTGATGATGATTGACATGATTACTCCCTAATGGTTTATTTATACTATAAACGGTTTTTATTTTACATGCCTACTAATGTGTAGGTGGTTAGGACCTTAATGGTGATATTGAATGAAGAATTGGTATTCATATGATGGATAGGTAACAATGATGACCTTTGAAGATGACTTAATATGATCGTCCCTTGTTCTTATATGGTTCATGATATGTCAATAGATGTTGGATGATTTGTTATGATGTATACATGTATCAGATACCTTTTCTTTGATATGGTTCATGATATGCATGCACATGTCGTATGACTTGTTATGATGTACACCTATATTGGGTACCTTCCCTTTGATATGGTTCATGATATGTGTACACATTTTGGATGACTTGTTATGTTGTATAAATGTATTGGGTACCTTTCCTTTGATATGGTTTGTGATATGTATGCACATGTTAGATGACTTGTTACAATGTACACCTATATTGGGTACCTTTC
>ML783205.1:32274-52689 GCA_009831015.1 Picea engelmannii | reverse complement strand
CAATCCTGTAACAAAATCAAACAATTCCAACCGTATTTTAGAATTTATTGATCATGACTTCAATAATATCACTAGAAGACATATTAATCATTTCCTATTCTATTTATCCCTAATTAACAGAAAAGTCACTCAAGATTGTTTCACAAACTGTGTGAATAAGAAGGATATTTGTACGTTTTTCATAACCCAATAGTAGACTTGCACAACTTTTGAAGGAAAGTTCGCACAAGTGTCACTGAAGGAAATCCATGCAAGCGTATGGAAACCCACTTTACAATATTTTCCAAACTCTATGCTGGTGATGTAAAGTAGCCATGACGTAGACTTATCGTGTTGTTTTCTTCACCACTAATGATGTTTTTAGACAATCACCTAAATGTCTCTTATGAGAAAAATTAAGGTGATAACACTCACCATTTACCTTATGCTTACTTCTATCGGTGATTGAGTACGATGGGTTTAGACACCTGTGTGATTTTCTTAGTTGCAGTACACGTTGATGTTTTCTTATCGGATGAGTTAAAATAACATTAAATGTTATTGATTATGACCATGTAACACTAGGAATTCTTGGATGATGATTGACATGATTACTCCCTAATGGTTTATTTATACTATAAATGGTTTTTATTTTACATGCCTACTAATGTGTATGTGGTTAGGACCTTAATGGTGATACTGCATGAAGGATTGGTATTCATATGATGGATAGGTTACAATGATGACCTTTGAAGATGATTATGATCTTCCCTTGTTCTTATATGGTTCATGATATGTATACAGACTTTGGATGAGTTGTTATGATGTATACACGTATTGGGTACCTTTTCTTTGATATGGTTCATGATATGCATGCACATGTTGTGTGACTTGTTATAATGTACACCTATATTGGGAACCTTCCCTTTGATATGGTCCATGATATGTATACACGTGTTGGATGACTTATTATGTTGTATACATATATTGGGTACATTTCCTTTGATATGGTTTGTGATATGTATGCACATGTTGGATGACTTGTTACAATGTACACTTGTATTGGGTACCTTTCCTTTGATATGGTTCATGATATGTATGCACATGTTGGATGAATTTTTATGATGTACACATGTATTTGGTACCTTTCCTTTGATATGGTTCATGATATCTATACACTCGTTGGGTGACTTGTTATGATGTATGCATGTATTTGCTACATTTCCTTCGATACGGTTCATGATATGTATCCACATGTTGGATGACTTGTTATGATGCACACCTATACTGGTTACCTTTCCTTTGATATGGTTCATGATATGTATGCACATGTTGGATGACATTTTATGATGTGCACTTGTATTGGGTACCTTTATTTTGATATAGTTCATGATATGTATGCACATGTTGGATGACTTGTTATGATGTATACATGTATAGAATACCTTTCCAATTTAATATGGTTCATAATATGATTTATGATTTATGATTGGTCAAGGAAATACTTCATGTGATTGATTATGATAATGGTGTTGCATGAACATTGGTCTTTTGGATGCACTAACCTATTACAAGTTGAGACTATGTTGGAGAATGGTGGAATGCACTCAAGGGAAGGGTCGTTGACTCAATGAGGATGTATATCATACCCTAGTTCCTAAGAAGCTTGGGAAATGGGGAAAGACTTGTGAAATTGACCTCCAAAGTTAACTTGGGTAAATGGGTAGAAGGGAAAGGGTTATATCACTTTTAATTTTTTTTTACACTTGTAAAATCACCCTCATGCCCAAATTCACCCTTGCATGGACAAGGAAAATTCCAAGAGATAGCCTTGAGAAGATGTTACATTAAGAAGAATTATAAAATAAAATTTCTACCAATTTTTGGGATTGGTTAGCTCATGAGGAAAATATTATGTGGAAGTTAGTACTATTAATGTACTTGTCTTATGATAGTGGCAGGTTTGGAAAGAATTGTATATGTTACAACCAAGTTTGTGTGGAATAAGGGGATATGGTTATACCTACAACATGAATAGGTACTAAATATTATTATGCCTCACACCTTGTACTGTGTTCTTTTGGGCCCAAATTGCAAGACACCATTGTAGTGTGATTGCAATCACCAACTAAATGTGCTAGTAAGATCCTTGTACAGAAGGATACCACTGTTGTTGTGGTTGCAATCACCAGTTGAAGATGGTATCAATACCCCTGCACAACATAATCCTATCGAATTTAGAGGTATTTCAAGTCCAAAAGCCTCTCCACCACACCTAGGTTGAACTATTGTAAGACTGATTTATTTGTTTTGGATCACCTTCAGGTTGGATTCATCATAGTTTCTATGAACTGAGATTTTTATTACCTCATTGAACTTGAGCCCTGCTCATGGTGGAAACACCTCTGAAGGTGGTTGCATTGATTGGTTTGAAAATTGAACCTTTGTGCAATTTCCCCCCTATTGGAGACTAGTTCATGGGATATTTTTATTTTATGCTTTATGGGATCTGTTGAGGACTAGATTGTGGGATATTTTTATATTATGATTTATGGGAATTGGAGTGCAGTTGGCTTATCCTTGTGATTTTGCAAGCTATACATTACATGTATCTTGAATTCGAGTATTTAATTGTGCATTGTTGGTTACTTGGATTACTAGTTATTAAAATATTTAATTGTGTTATGTTGGTTAGTTTCATGTTCTTTAATTATTTTAGATCTTGCATACTTTATGTATATTATTCTTAATAAAAAATTAAATGTTAAGGTAACACCCCAATAGCATTGTCACAAGTGAGGACATTTGATGTTTGAGGCACATGAATGGGAGGGACTAGCCCACTAACTGGTAGAATGGAGGTTCCACTCAATGACTCATCTTGGCACATTTGTGGTAGTAGGAATAGGTCCTCCCGCACTAGATGAACCACTAACACCTAGAATTGTGTGTAAGTTATCTTAAAAAGGAAAATGGATCATGCAAAGGAGGTTCACCCACCTATGTAAGAAAAGGGTTGGTAGGATTTGTAAAAGGATGGTTTAAATTGAGTGGGATGTTTTCATTGATTACTTCAATATTCAAGGGTTCAAGCTCCTAAAAAATTGGGACATAATCCTTTGTAGCACTGTGTGTTGCCCATCGAAACTCACTAAAAAATTGTTAGGTGTGAACAGTCATCGCCCCATGGTTGGATATTCCTCTATCTTAGGAGGAAACCCTCACTACCTCGTAGAGCTATGAGTAGACTAGTCGACCACTATGACAGATGTATTTCAAACAAAGAAATTCCAATAAAGGATAAATCAATCTATTTCCAAATAGACACAAATAAACACATAGCACATCTTAAAAATCCATTAGCAACAACAAATAAACAACTAGTAAGACCAATGGGCCTTCTGAAAACCAATCTAGGATGATGAGGGCCTAGAAACAATCAAGAAAGGTGAAATATATAGTTATGGTAACTCTCACATAACAATCACCCAAGGTGTAAGTAGACTCATGAATACGGGCACCCTCTAAGGGAGCTAAGGTAGATGTTATAAATATATCTTAAATACTGAAAGTAATTCCCACTTCCAGTCACCTCTATGATATCCTATGAAAGGAAACTAAGGATACCACTTCATAATCAACATTCTCAAGGGGGACAATCATGAGTCAAGTTTCTATGTATGCCCGGGGAATGCAACACAAATTCTTCATCCTAAAACTCTAGAAAAAAGTGAAGTCATCTAAAGGACTTTCCACTTCAATCCAAATTACACATACACACATAGCCCACCAAACAAGTAAAGAGAGGATAATCTCTCTACTTCCGTAGGTTTACCTAGTTCTTGACATGCTTGTTATATATGCTTTCCTAATAAGTGATCCTTGCTACTAATGTATTTTCACTCTTTAATCAATCATAGTTTGGTTTTTAGGCCTTGGAAAATTTACTCTCAAAATCCTAGACCAAGACCCTAGAAGTTAGACTATATGTATTTTCTATGAAAAAAAACTAATTCTTTTTAAATTACATTACCTTTAATGTTTGTTTGTTACTCAAAGGTATGGATTGAAACTTTAATGATGTTTTTTACTCAAAAAATATGATGAACTTGTAAAAACAACAAGATAACAATGTAAAAGTTTCTCTTTTATTTCAATAAAAACTACGCAAATTAAGAGAGATTAAGAGGTTTCATTTTTAAATTTTCCAAAACACTGCAAGATCACCAAAGCAAATTTACCAAACGGATCCTCAAAAACATGCAAATCACCAAAATGATATAACTCACAACATGCAAATTTGTTATTAATTTAGAAATTCATAAAATGGATAAAAATGCAATGGAATTTTTTTAAACCTTTTTCTTTTCAACAAACTAAAATGCAAATAATTCAAATGCACAATCCAGTATAGAATAATATCTTAACTTTTCTAAGAAAATAGAATAATTAAAAGATAGTCTAAGGTTGAGAAAACTTTACAAGGTCACCTAAAGGACATGGTAATGACTTCCTATGTAGAAATTGACAGCCAAAGGTTGTGGCCATGGCTTTTACAAGTGTGGCATGCATCGGGCTATGCCAATCACTGAGGAAAGTCGTGAGAATGGGGGGTAATGAAGAAAAGAAAAATAAACAACCAAGAATTCAGTCAAGCAAGCTTACATGCATCTAAAACTAATTTGTGAAAAATGAAAGGTATAATGCAGCTTTCCTAGATGGAAAAAGAAGAAAAATATCACCCAAAAACCAAAGAGATAAAACTAAGAACTCTCCCCAGTGGAGTCTCCAATTATGTTAAAGGAAAAAACTACCTATGGACTAAGAAAGAAACCATCTTTGAGCAGGTGAGACTCAATAATAGACAGACATATAGATAATGTATTTCATTTCCCTAATACTTGCATGCATATGAATATATAAATGAGAGAAAGAAAATAAAATAACTTGGTAATCGACGGTGTCCTTGATTTTTTTCAAAATTCACGTGATCTTGAACAAACTCCAATGTTTCACCAATGAACTTGCATAAACAAATGACAACAACCACCGTTCTCATCCTTCAAATATAAAGCATAAAACAACATGCATATTGAAATCTTAATATTAATTTGGTTACTAGGAGTCCCTGAAGTCATGGTCACAATAGAAACACCTTTGATGTATGACACTGGAGGAGCTATAATTGCCACAATGTCCATAGGGGTCACATTTTCTCAGACCTTAGAATCAACTATCATAAACATGTCCCAATAAATAGAGAAATATAAGTTGAGAATAGGGGATTGGATCAAGGAAATATGACCAATTTGGAAATATTCAAGGCTCGTGCTTTTGAATTTCAAGATGAGCTCAACAGAGTCCAAAATAATATGTATACAAATATTAAATAGTTCTAGAAAATTTCCACTCAATTACTCACATATTTAGTGAATATAAAAGATAAAAAGGTGGTTTTATATGGATTCCATACCAGCATGGATGAGTTAAATAAGTGGAAAACTGAAGAGAAAGGTGCACCAAAATATCTATCGATAATGATATAGAAATAAAACCAATTGAATTATAAAGCTCTATCAAGTTGGAAAATAGAAAGCATGGCATTAGAAAAGGATATCACAACCTCAGTAACCAATTGTAAACACCTATACCTTACTATGGAGAAAGTCATTGAAAGATGTCATTTGTTTCCATTGGGAGATATGGGTTCACCTAGACCCATGGCATATATTTTGAATGAGCTATAAGACAACATAAGAAATAAAGGGAGTGTAATTGGGATAACTCCCAAATTTACTAAAGAATTTCTAAAGGGACACATTGTTGGCCCTTCTAAAGAGATAAACTTAATTAATTTGTTTCTTAAGTTTATTAAATAGAAAAGTGTCTCATGCATAGGGAGTTAATATCATATGAAGTTTCTTTTGTGCAATTGATTTTAAAATGTGTTCTAGATATTTCATCCCAACGTGAAGTTTGGGCCACTTATGTTCAAGATGAAGAACAAGGTCGACTATAATTATTTTGTAAATAAAGTGTAATCCCATATAGTCCCTAGGAAAGAGTTAAGGAAAACAAAGTTGAAAGATTATAATTTCCAAAGGAAAAGTCAAGAAATCTCAAGATGCAGTTACAACCTAAAGGATTTATAATCCCATGAATTCATTGTAGAAAATGCTTTTGGTCGATTGTAACTTTGAGAAAATTTTGAGAATTATAATGAGAAGCCCTTATGGCCATTTTTTAAGAGAAGCATTGGTGTTTTGTTGTGTATGATGTGAATTTATTCCAATGCTTATACTATCATTAATACCATAGTAAGGTCATGTTATTATATTTTTGTCTATTTTGCAATGGTTTTATGGTTCTTAATAAATCTTGCTCATTTGATATGTTGCTCTGATTTAGGAGATAAGAAATTGTGAATGATGGTGTTCTAACAAACTTTTGTTCTTTTCACTTCTATTCATGCTTATGGATTTCTGTATTTTTTTAAATATATTTATGTTTCATAAATATCTACAGGAACATATAACTAATATTTTATCTATTGGTTAGAATTTCCTCCTAGTTAGGATAAGTTAGATTAGTTTGAATTTTGCACATAGAATATTAGCATATTTCATTCGGCATACCATAATCATCCCCTCATCTAAAGTGATGGATACCTTGCCAGACTCTAGATGGGTTGCCTACCCCAAATGGTTTGAAGTCTAATTGGCAGTTTACATTAGGGAGAACCCTTATATGTTGAAGGGAATTTTACTCACATCAATATAAATTGACATTAAAAGGAGGGCCTGAGTTATATGGCTAGTATAAATTCTCATCAATCATGTAATCATCCCTCTAAACCTTTGACTTGTGAAAGTCAACCCAGTCATTTCCATACCAGAGGTGACAATACCAAACTAGATATTGTGTTTGAAGGTAGTTATTTTGTTTTCAAAACCCCTGAGTTATCTCCAAAGAAATTATATGTTGTTCCTCACCTTGATGTTAATGCTTTATGTTATCTCACTCAGGCATATGCTTGGGATATTAGAGAACTACCTGTAGCACCTCAGTTACCCAAATGGAAACCAACCTGTAGAAATCATATCCAAACTAAAAAATAAATTTTGGTTGACTCTATGGAATATTTAGTGGAACTTTCTTTACAAAAAATTCCTAAACCCTTGAACCAAATCCCACTGTCACCCCCATATTTAACTCATACTTCACATTCTCCAACCCCCAAAATTGTGTTGAAGAAGGGAGCCTATGAGATTTTAAATTGATCGATAGCTCACCAAATGGTCGATAACCAACCTCACATACCTACTTGGATATCTCAAGGTACCCTCAACTTGATAGAGAAATTACATGATTTTCCTAAACATCCAGAAATAAACTTGACAAAATTTGACCCACACTAATCATGTGCTCAAGAAGACCACATAAATAATTTCTACCCGGTTGTAAGGTTAATGAACAAACAAAAAGGTGTGGTCTATAGGTTATGTCCATATACTTTTGAAAACAACGCATCCACCTATTATTATATCTTACCAACAGGTTCTATCATAGGTTGGGATGACTTTGAAAGGGAATTTATCAATAAATTTGGTGAAGAGAAAACTCTATCTACTCTTTTAAAATAACTAATAGTTATTCAGATGGAGAAGAAATAAAGGATTAGATATTTCAACCAATGCTTCACCGTGATTCTCAATAAATTCCTTGACAATCCCCAACCAACTGAAGGGGTAGTGGTAGAATACTATATTTCTACCTTGCACACATCCATTGCCATGTTCATCAAAAGAAATATGGGAAAGTGGATCTCAAAAATAATTATGGGGAAGGGACATCTAACCAGAGAACATTTAGACCTTTTCATAGAAAAGTAAAACACCTCAAAAAATCCCCCTGAACCTTCGAATATGAATTTAAATATAGAGGAGGTAGGGATGGATAAATTTTGCACTGTCCATCATAAAAATCATTCTAAGAAGACCTGTCCTTAGTGGATTAACTCCATGACCCTGGTTATAAATTAGCTTCTTGATTAATATTCACTTTTAGATAAGAGATCTCAAGAAGCTAAGACTAAGGAAACTGTTGAGGAAGGGGAAGTGATAGGGGAAGAAACCATGTTCCATTGGAACTGGGGTTTCGACTCTAAATATGATGTAGTGGGAGAGATATTAGTAGGGGAACTATAGACTAATTAACTCACCCCTAAAAATTATAATTTGAGAAGCAAAGAACTTGTATCTATTGTTACTCTTCCCACTACACCTGCTCTATTAGTTAGGAAAGTCACACCCCCTACTTGGACTCAAAATAACCCCTCTCTATATCAACCTAATACTTATTCTAATGCTACCCAAACCAACAAGAACACAGTAGACAACCAATCATGCAGTGTGTGGAATATAGTTCCATTGATGTTATGAAGAATACCAAATCTAATTTTTCTATGTATGAAATATGTACCCTACCTCAGTAGAGGTGTTTTATTTTGAATACCTTTAAGTCTCTTTCCAACTCACAACAGAAAACCACATCCACTTGTGAAATCCAATACAAACACAATAAAAATAGACTGAAAATTGGAAATAAGTAGGAGGAAAAAAATAGTTAAGAAAGCTACCATTAATGTAGCCAAAAAGTCATTGGTATTTGCGGAACTTATTTTGGAAATTCCAGCCGAATCAAGTGATGTCATTCCCGAAGAATCGCCTATCAAAGGAGATATTTTTCTGATTGCATCTTCGAACCTCTGGTATGGATATATACTAATCTATCTCTAGAATTTGAAGTGCCCTGCTTCTGCTTACCGTGACGATCGTTGATGAATTCGCCATCAGGCACGAAACTATCTCATACTCAATGAAACTTTGTATCGTCGAGGTGTAGATTGCATTCTTCGTTGGTTCCTTATACATGAGGAATAAGAGCTTGTTCTTAATGAATTCCACACTGGAGCATGTGGTGGTCATTTTTCTGGGTTGGAAACATCCCAAAAGATTCTACGTGCCAGTTACTTTTGGCCTACGTTAATCAAAGATTGTGTTGAGTTGGTCAAGAAGTACCACTTGTGTCATATCTTCTCTCGAAAGATGTGAGCACATCCTGCTCCCATGTTTCCTGTCATTGTTGGTGGTCCTTTCACTAAGTGGGGGATTGACTTTACTACATGTCCCCTAGATTCAGCCAAGGGGGCATTGTTACATCATCATAGCGGTAGACTACTTCACAAAGTGGGTCGAGGCTATGCCAACACTTAACAATGATGGAGAAACAACGACTCTTTTCATTTTTAACCAGATAGTAGCAAGGTTCGGCATCCCGAAGGACATTGTCACTGACCATGGCAGTCACTTCCAAAAAAATATGATGTATGGGTTAACATCAAAGCTTGGGTTGAGGAAATAACATTCATCACCTTACTACCCACAAGTGAATGGTCAGGTTGAAGCTATGAATAAGTCTCTCAAGACTATTCTTCAGCGGACGATCAATTCTGCCAAGTCAAATTGGCATTTGATATTGTACTCGACATTATGGGCCTACCGAACGTCTGTGAAGATTGCCACCGGTTTCTCACCTTTTCAACTCGTATATGGGTTGGAAGCAGTCTTTCCTATTGAGTGTCAGATCCCGTCTTTAAAGTTGGAAGTGCAGTTACTACCAAACACTTCACCACTTGAGGAACACCTATTATATCTTGAGAAGCTCGATGAGCAACGTTGTGATGCAACTTTGGCCAATGAGGCTCACAAGAAACGATTCAAGTGTCAATATGATTGGTTAGTTCATCCTCGGATTTTCTCTGAAAGTGATTTTGTCCTGGTCTATGATCAATACAAGGATCCCCTAAGGGAAGGCAAGTTCAAACCCATGTGGTTCGGACCTTTCATTGTGAAAGAGATCTTAAAGAAGGGTGCTTATCGTCTAGTTGAATTTGAGGGAAATGCCTTGGCAGAACCTAGAAATGGGATCTACCTCAAGAAGTATTACTCTTAGGTTGGTTGCCTGGGTGACTTCTTGTACACATGTATAGTTCTTATATAGTTTTTTGTCTTTTCTTTTTTATGGGCGTGTCGTTATTTATGTCATCATTTTCACTGTGGCAGATGTCAAGTGAATCGGAGGTGTTCTTTGGGTTCGCGGAAAACGCTAGCCAACACACTTGGAGGCTTGCTTCCACAACTTGGGTGATTTTCACACCTGGAGGCCAGTTGTTATCTTCCAAACGTATTTGTCTAGGTGATGCCACAAACAATGTCGTCGAGTACAGCGCAGTGACAGAGTTTCTTCATGAGGCTTTGTCACATGGAATTTCTCACCTCCAGGTCTACTTAGATGCGCAGCTGGTTTTGTCCCAGTTAAATGGAGTTTACCGCGTTTACGATCCTACTTTGTATTGACACTTCCTTAGGGTACGTCTCTTATAACATTAGTTTGATTGCATTACGTGCATCCATGTTCCTAGGAGATTAAATCAAATGACATATACTCTAGCTAATCAAGTATTAGATTGTCATGTTGCACACACATAAAAAGAAGCACACACATACACATGTACATACATTTGTAAAACATGTGATCCATAAAACGATGAAGATGTATATATATATGTGTGTGTGTGTCAAAAAATGTCATGAGTACATAGGTGGGCGCAAATGCCTCAAAAATAAGGTTTGGTATACATCACAGGGCTTATGCTCTCAAAAATATACGAAGGTTCCCTCGGCACATAATAGTTTGGCCTATCTAATCTTGGGGCCTATTGGCTCTGTCGTAGTGAACAACGACATTGGCTAAACACCAGAAAATATGGACCCAAGTCTATGTCACCCCCACTACATGAGGTTGCATGGAAGGCAGAAGATCCTCGATCTCGGCCATAGGAATTGTACTAGTGAGCACGATGAGTTTTTCCTCCACCTGCCTCAATACTATCTCAACCTCTCCGGCTAGAGGTCCCTCTAAGGTTGTTATTCCATCGGCTGTTGGTGGCCCCGCCTCTGGTCGAGGACGTTGCTAAGTCTTCGTGAAGTCCTTCGAGTGCACTGGTACCACATATGTACATAACAGATACAAAATTCAGTACTCTGATACATATAAAAATGATATATTTAAAAATTAAATAACTATGAAAAAATTGTTACCTATCTCTCCTCGCTCCTCTTCGGGAGGCACGAGCATATTCGGATCCCTGGGAAATTTGATTCCAGCATAGGGGTAGTCCTCTATGGCTGGAATATGTCGCTCCCACCAGTCAAATAATTTGTCATCGAAGGCCTCTATGGTCCTCCCTCCCCCCTATCATGGAAGCAGTGTTGCCCATATGCATACTGCCAGGAAGGAGGCCACATGCCCCCATACAGTCTCTCAGGGACTTAGACTGGGCACTCTCTAAGAAGAAGAACAAGCAAAGGATAGTGCCAAACCCAAAGTTCTTGTTGTTGCACTCACGACACTCTATCAACTACCTCTTCATGCATGTGAGCATGGTCGTACTCCAGTCAAATATATGTTCCTCCTAGCACTAAATAGTAGAATTCATGTGCGCCCATGAATCCCGGTGAAGGGTCGTGGATCCAGTAATCTGCCCAATAAGTAGTAGGATCACCCTTGGTGTCAAACTGGTGATCTTGTGAATGGGCACTTGAGAACCTACCTTCTTAGTGTCGACCTCATAGAACATCCTGACGTATTCTTCAATGTTGAAAGGCCCACGGGGGAATGTATGCATATTGACTGGTTCCCCTCTCCTCGAGAGGCCAGTCAAGAAGTAAATATCCTCAGTCATTGTAATCAATGACTATCCCTCTATCATGAAGGCCTCTGCATCTGGATGCCAGTAGTTGACCAGAGAATTTAGTAGCCTGGGTTGTGCCCTCATAAATGGACACCGAAAGAACTTCCATAGCCCACATTGTTTCACTGCGGAAATGGCAACAGGGTCCTCATCAACCAATACATTGATGTCCTCGTGTTCCCTCTCCCTCTAATGGACATACATCATGTTCCATGGCAGTTCAAAAGGGAGTTATATCTTGCACTTTAATTTTTTCAATCCTTTTGAGGGTGTACACGGGTTGTTTTAGCCACAGTTGCGTATGTACACTGGCAAACTATTTTCTTCTTGTGTACATATGCAGGTTGTCCTTGGGCAGCCCGCATACACATAGGGCCGCCCTTTTTGGGAGATATTGCCCCCTCAAAAAATAAAAGAAATGCATAAAAAATGAATTGAAATGTAGGAGGGATACATTTGTACTTACTTGGTCCAAGCGGAAGTTCATTTAGTCCACTGAAGCTCCTGGAATCAAATTCTTTAGAAAAGGGGTATTTTTTACCTTTTGGTTAATTTTCAAATTGCAATGGTGAAAATGAGTTGTCATATTCTATTTATAGACTTTTTTGGCCCTTTTTGCCACTTTTTTGACCCCCTTTGTCATTTTTTCTGGCTTGGAAATCATTTAATTTTGTTCTTGAGTTTCTTATTGGATTTTATGATTCATTTTTCCTTTTGGTTTGGTAACTTTTGGGGAGGTGGGTCACTTTAAAAATCCTTTGGTAAAAGTCATTTTTTCCAACTTTTTGCATATAAGTTAGGTTTTCACCTCCACTTTATGCATCTCGTTGTCTTTTCCGCTTTGGCATAGGATCGATCCCACCGAAGTGAGACACGAAACCTTCATTGCTTCTTTAGAAGTGTCATGATTAGGTGGTAGAGCCTACCTTTACATGGATGCCCTAGACAGATCCTTGTTTCATTTTGGCGTCCATGTTGTCTATAATGACTTTAGGCTCGGGAGTCCTTGTTAGTCATGTCATGATTATGAGTTTGAGCCTCATTTTGTTTGATGCACCATCATTCTTGGCCTCACCCTTGGGACTCCCAAATTGAGCACGCTTTATTGTCTTTCAATCTCGCTTTGAAATACGAAAGCAACATCCGACGAGACTACATTTATTCTTTTCAATCTTGTCTTGATTAAATGAGAAAACTAACCTCCTGGAGTTTTCTTTAAGCCCTTTTAAAACTCTCTAAACATGAAAATATTTTTGAGCAATCTTATTTCCCTTCACGCTCGCCAAATTCAAAATTGAAGGCACGTTTGTCCGGCAGTAGTTTACCCCTTTTTCGGTTCAGATGGTCAATTGTACGAATAAAGGTATACTCTAGGAACTTCGGTTCGCTAGAAGAGTATTCTAAAGTATAAGTTTAATCCTTTCTTGGGCCTGAGGGACTAAATTTATGAAAAAGGAACATTCTCCTTGGTTTTGGTTTATCACCTTTTTTGGGCCTCGGAGATTACCTACGAAAAAGGAACCCCCACGAAGTCCATAGTTAAGCTCTTTTCAAACTCCCTAAAATCAAAAAGATCATCGAGTGACCTTGTTCCTTCACACTCGTTAAAATTGGTCCAGAAGAACATCTACTACCATGAGTTTACCCCTTTTTACGGCCTGTAGATTATAGAGGAAAAAGGTACGCCTCGGGAGATTCATCTCGCCGGGAGAGTTCTCCTCAGTAACTTTTATACTTTTTCGAGCTAAGGGGACTAAATTCAGAAAAAGGTTGTGAGTCCATAATTAAGCTCTTTTCAGACTCCTTAAAATTGAAAAGAGTTTTGAGTGATCTTGTCTTTGTCACACTCATTAAAATGGTTTTGAATAGATGTATTTTCGGTGCCAGTTTACCCCTTTTTCGAATTGACTAGACTATCTCCGAAAAAGGTACTCCCTGGAGTCTTCTTTTACATTTTTTTCAGATTCTCTAAACGTGAAAAAACTACCGAGCTTACCTTCTCTGGGCTCATTAAAAATCACACTGAAGGGGGTTTCATCATGTCTTTCTAATCACATTTGCATCACTGTGCCTTTGGCCTAATTCCGGCTCCATGTTTCTCTCAAATGAACCTTTGAAGCATGCCTTATATGCAAGCATTGTATCACTTTGCCTCTGGGACCCAACACCTTGACCCATGGAGGAATTTTCCCCGAGTGTCCTTCTCCTGCACATGTCTCCTTGCTATGATCATTAGTGTGTTCCTTGCACTTGGAACTAGTATGCTTTCTTGCGACACTCATTCCTCCTTTGTAACGTAGCATTCTTTTATTCTTTTTCAAGCTCTTTAAAAAATTGAAAAAGACAAAAAAAAATCAAAAAAACAAAAAAGAGGGGACGGGAAATATGTATTATTTTTTGGCAGCACAATGAGTCACCCTTGGACAAATCACATCCTTTTTTCATTCTTCAAGCTTTGGGATCTAATATGACCTTAGGAAGTTGTTCTCTCTACATAGAGTTGTGTCCTCCTCCATTTGGTTACTCTTCCAATCACATGGAGAGTTTTCTTTGTCTCCTGCATCGCGAACTTATGTCAATGTCATGTTGCTTGAGTCTGATCATCTTTCATTCTTTTTTCCAAGGGAAGTTTCACCCAACCTAAGTCTTCTTTTCTGTAGTTTTTCTCTTGACCTCATGAGTTGGCCATCCGGAAAGTCCAGTCAAACCCTAATTCAAAATCAATGGAGTTCTATGCTTGATCATCGAGATCCTCTTGTCTTTTCCCGACGAGTCATCAAAGACCTTTGAGTAGTGAAGTCATACACTCACATTGTACTCCTATCCAATTTTTGAATATCTTGAAGTTGTTTCTCAAACTATGAATTCCTCATCTCCATCCATTGGGTGTTGTTGGCTTCTTGAAGATGGATACTATACTTGTATATCTTTGATTTTGAGTTGTAGATCCACTGTGTATTGCTCACAGATACACTCTATATAGTTATATGGAATGGATCTGCAATGTGTTTGATTGGAAGCCATGATTTATTTTTGATCCCGAGCATGGGTATGCCCGCCTCGGGGAGACAATTGTTATTTTACATATGGAACCTCCCGAACTCTAGTCCCGAACTCACTCATTTTCGTACATTAGTGAAGATCTTGTAATATATTTCGGCCATCAGATACTCTTATGACCTCACACATTAGGGGGAATCTATTATAACCCAAAATTTATCTACACATGCATACATGGCCTTTGGCCCTCTTACTTGCATTTTGTTTCCAAAGAACTGTTGAGTTTCTCTTCTTAAAAACCAATTTTTTGAATATGTACGTGCCCTGCACCATTACTTCCTACGTACATATGCTTTTTTCACCACTACAGCTCGCGTGCATATGCATGTTGCACCATTACAGCCCGCGTATACTTGGAAAAGTTGCAAGGAATTTGTTGATATTACGGGCTATTGGGTAGTTTCCTAACTAATCCACCTGCTATAGCCCGTCACCCAACCAAATAACCATCCTTTTTTCATATAAAAGGAGGTGTTGGGGTATCATTTCACATCTAAGCATAAGAACAGTGAAACTCTGGCCGATTTCACTTCCCCTCCTTGCCCAAGTTATTGTAGTACTTTTGTGAGAATTGCCTCAACATTCCATCATTAGCCCTTTCTCCCTCCATTTAACCCATTCACTTCCCAAGAAGAGATCAAAAGGTTGAGAGGAGAATCTTATACAAAGGTGCAATTGGAGCTTGGTGAAGAGGAGCCCAGACCAGGTTCGCGGAACTGTAGTCGACTTTGATTGTAAAGGTATAATCATTGAGTTATTAATAAAAGAATTACTTTTCCTGTCCCAAATCATGGTGTACTGAATGCTTTTATTGGTTTATGTTTTTACATTCTAACATCTAACCCTAACTTGTATATGGAATTGCATGCTTGTAGTTTTATGTTTGTCAATCTTTGGATGCGGGTCATCCCTAGGAGGAGGTGTGTAGTCAGCAAAACTTCCAAGTGCGAGGAGGTCATCACCAGACGTGGAGTAGAGGTATAGTTACCCAATATTCCTCATCTTTTCTTTTCTTGTATTGGTTTTGGTATGTTTGGGGTAGTTTAGAGAAGTAATTGAATTTTAGACGGTTAATTGATCTACCTACATTCTGAACCCTGGTGTAGTCATAGGGGGGGTTTTCTCGCTAGAAAAGATGTTCTCAAAACTTATGTGTTGGAGTTCTACTCTCCCTTGGCTAGTGACCTCAACTGGGGTATCATCTCCCATGAGGATGGGAGGAGCCTATGCATGAAAAAATATAATACAAAACATTTTTTCTTTTTTCCATGAGATGGGATGTGATCGAATCTACGATTTATGCATCAGGAGAAGAGTCAATGGAAATGAATGCATGAGAGTTACCTTGTTTTGTTGGTGTTTTATCTTTTGACTTCTTCTTGGAAGTTTTGGGAATCTTATCCACAAGGTTGTTCTTATAAAGAATATGTGCCATTAAATCAATGTGTTTCTTCATGCATGTCGATTCGGTATGATAGTTGTGGTTGCAGTAACCGCATTTTTGTTGGGTCTGTGTTATATTCTTTGCATGAAACATGTCGCATTTTGCCTCATTTTTTGTGTTTCCTCGATTTTTGTGTCCATTGTTGGGTTGTTTTTTAAGCACATGGTTTTTGCCGATGGTTTTCTATTTCCGGTTAAGGAATTAGGGTTGTTGAATAATCCAGGTCATTGGCTTAGGGTTTTGGATGTCGCTCGCTCCTATATGTATATTTTGTTGTAAACAATGTGTCACCATGAATGAATATAGAATATGTTGGTTTTCTCGGTTTGGGTTTCCAGTGGAAAAATATCTGTGTAATGTGTGTATTTTCCATTGTATCTTTTTTGTTCTTTTATTGAAATATATTTGTAGTAAAATATTGTGCAAGGTTAAAATATACATTTGGTATCAGAGATTTGTTGGCTTCAAGGGAATGCCTTTTTTGGTCGAGGGTTTGGCTCGGGACTGTTATAATCCTTGTTACAGTGAGAGATCTATGGTATTGATTTTTCAGGTGAAAAGAAATGGCGAGCAGTTCAAAAATAGAGATCGAGAAGTTTAATGAGAAAAGTTTTGAGTTGTGGAAGCTCAAGATGGAAGATCTTTTGGTGGACAGAGATTAGTGGATCACGATGTATCCAGGTACTGCACCTATAGGAACTTCAGCGGATGACTGGAAAAAGTTGGATTGGAAGGCGAAGAGCACAATCTGACTATGTCTCTTAGATTCAATATTACTGAATGTGTCAGAGGAAGAAACAACCAAATATTTATGGGATAAGTTGGGGAAGTTGTATCAGTATAAGTCCCTAGTGAATAAACTATTCCTGAGAAAGAAGTCGTATAACTTGAGGATGAGTGATGGAGACTCGGTGGTAGAGAATTTGAACGCCTTCAATACTGTGGTGAGTCAGTTAGTATCTGTTGAGATTAAAATTTCATATGAAGATAAGTGTATCAGTTTACTTTGCTCTTTACCAAACTCATGGGATATTCTAATTGTGGCCATAGGTACTAATAAAATTTCCTTGAAGTTTCATGAAGTGGTTTAATCCTTGTTGTCATAGGATATGAGACAGAAGAGCATGGGATCACAGAGCATAGATGCATTATTTGCAAGAGGATGCTCCCAGGAAAGAAATAGATCTAAGTCATCAAGTTGGAGATCTAAATCTAAGGGAATATCTAAGTCTCCCAAAATTTTTGTAAAGGTATGTTGGAGATGTGGAAAAGAAGGGCACTACAAGAAGTAGTGTAGATCCAAAGTTGAGAAAAATAAGGGATCTGAAGAATATCCTTCTACAGAAGAAAACAACTCCAAGGAAGAAGGAGGGGATGTGTACTTGGCTTCCAACACACATGCAGATCATGAGGCATGGTTCATTGACTTAGGTGCATCCTTTCATATGACTCTCCACATGGAGTGGTTCTGTGAATATGAAAAGTATGATGGAGGTAATGTTTTCCTAGGTGATGATTCGACAACCAGAATCATAGGATGATGAAAATTCAAGTTGACACCCATAGATGGAAGGATTAGACCACTACCTGGTGTTTGGCACATCTCAGGTTTGGCCAGAAATTTTATTTTTGTAATCAAAATGGACGATGCAGGGGTAAAAACAATATTTGAAAAGGAAACCTGTAGGATGGCTCGAGGAGCAATGGTATTGTTGAAGGGAGTTCAGTTTGGAACTCTGTATAAGTTGCAAGGAAGCACTATTAGTGATGGGTGTAATAGTTCCATTGTTCCTGATATTGGAGTTGAAGAAGAATGGAATTCCTACAATATTTGGAGAAAAGGTTATGTTGTGGCATCAAATATTAGGGCATATCGGAGAGAAGGGTCTTCAACTACTACACGGTCAAGGTATGGTTGAAAGTATGTCTAACTACTCTCTGGATTTTTATTTCTATGAACATTGTGTATATGGGAAGAAAAATAGGGTAAGATTCCCCTTTGGTGCAACGAGGGAAGAAGGAATTTTATAGCTAGTTCACAGTGATGTGTTTGGACCTATGACGGTTCCCTCATTGGGAAAATCTATGTACTATGTCTCATTTATAGATGACTTCTTGAGGAATACTTGGATATATTTCCTCAGGAAGAAATCTGAAGTCTTTGACAGGTTTAAATACTTTAAGGCTCTTCTTGAGAATCAAAAAGATAAAATAATTAAGGTGTTGAGGATAGATAATGGTGGAGAGTTCTGTGGGAATGAATTTAAAGAATTATGTAAGAAGTGTGGTATAGAAAGGAAAAATACTAATCCATATACACCTCAGCAAAATGGAGTTGCAGAAAGGATGAACAGGACGTTGATGGAAAAAGCAAGGGGCATTCTCTATGGTGTCGGGTTCGGGAAATAATTTAGGGCAAAGATGGTGGGTATTGCATGTTACCTGGTCAAAATATCACCCTCATCATCATTGTACGACAAGACTCCAAAAAAGATATGGACTCGTAATAAACCTTCTCTCACACATCTCAAGGTATTTGGTTGTGAGGCCTATGTTCATGTTCCAAAGGAAAACAAGAGTAAGCTAGATAAGAAGGCTTAAAAGTGTATCTTTATTGGGTATAAAGATGATCTCAAAGGTTATAATATTTGGAACCTAGAAACTAAGAACGTTGTGTATAGTCGATATGTGGTATTTAAAGAAATGAAGGATGTTGTTAAATAAGAAGTCCTACCAAGTAAGGAAGAACCAGAGAAAATAGAGTTTGATTTAAAGGATGATGAATCAGAGTTTACAGAAGAATGAGAATTAGAAGAAGAAGATCCTCATACTCCAGTATTGAGGATATTGGTTCGAGAAAGAAAGCTACAGGAAAGGTATACTCCATCTAATTTTTAGTCAAATTTGTCTTTGTCTATTACTGATGATGATCCTATAACTTTTAGGGAGGCAGTGGATTGAGAGGATGGAAAGATCTGGAAAAAGGCCATGGATGAAGAAATGGCATCCTTAGATAAGAATGAGGCTTGGGATCTAGTGGAGTTTTCAACTGAAATAAATCCCATTAGCAGCAAATGGTTATTTAAAAAGAATTTGAATGCAAAAGGAAAAGTGGAGAAATGCAAATCTTGGTTAGTAGCAAAGGGTTATTCCCAAGTTGAGGGAATTGATTTTGGTGAGATTTTTTCTCTTGTTGAAGAAAAGAAAGTGTTGATGAAGGTGGACACTTTGAATAATGTTGCAGATTCATTAACAAAATCAGTGAGCACTAAGAAGTTCTCTTGGTGTAGAGAATCCATGGGCATTGCTTCCATGGATTGTTGACTATGTAACCTTGTAACCCCATGTATGAAAAGAAACAACAAGTGGGAGAATGTTGGGTATGTGTTACATTCTTTGCACGACCAAGTATAGTGTTTTCTACGTTGCATCGGGTGCGTGGGGGGGTCGCAGAGGGACGATATCCCCCCTGCATGGGGGTTCGGGGGAAATGCCCCCAAGAAAAAAAAAATACTCGAGAAACATGTAACATGGTTTCCTCGTTTTTCGTGTCGCCTTGATTTTCGTGTCCATTGTTGGGCAGTTTTTTCATCACATGTTTTTGTCGATGGTTTTCTATTTTTGGTTAAGGAATTAGGTTTGTCGACTAATCCATGTCATTGGGTTAGGTTTTTGGATGTCATTGGCTCCTATATGTATATTGTATTGTAAACAATGTATCACCATGAATGAATATAGAATATGCTAGTTTTCCCAGTTTGGGTTTCCAGGGGAAAAATCTTTGTGTAATGTGTGTATTTTCCATTGTATCTTTTCTCTTCTTTTATTGAAAAACCGTTTGTAGTAAAATATTGTACAAGGTTAAAATCTACAATTTTTTCTTCCCTTTCTTTCCTTTTCCACCTTTGGATCCTAAATAATCATCGAAGGTTTTGGAGTACCCTTCCTTCTTTGGCTCTGCATGCCCCTTTCCCTAAGTTTTATGCTTAAACTTTGAATTGGAAGTATTGTTGCTTTCATGCACAACAAGTGCATGTGCATTGGGTCCCTTGATTATCCCCATTTTGATGAGATTATCTTGCTCATGTGTGAGGGCTTCAATAAATTGTTCCAATGT
>ML783205.1:11701-28371 GCA_009831015.1 Picea engelmannii | reverse complement strand
TACTTTCTGTCACAATTAAAGCATAAACCTTTTTCTTTTCTTTCCTCCAATTGTTAAGGTGTCAACCTTGTAGGTTGAGGTGTTTTAGAAGAAGGAGCATTGTTCTCTTTATAGATGGTAGGATTGGTTCTTCTAGTAGCCATAGCCATATTTTTACTTTCGACATTTCTTTCCACCTAATATAATATGCCCCAATTAAGGGGTAATAAAATAACATTACTAATATAATATGCCCCAATTAAGGGGTAATGAGCCAATATTAGGGCTTAACACTACATCTAAGTTGATGCATAATTTTTAGCTTCCACTCGAAGTAGTTATGAGGCGTGAGAAGTATTGTCAGCAAGTAATCCATCTTTTAGGATTTCATATTCCTCATGTACCTACAAATAAAAATGCTTATGCATTTTATCCTATCAATCAAGGCTCTAATACCATGTGAAGTTTTCACAGTGAACCTACTTAGTAGAAAAGTCACACAAACTTGCAAGAGAGAGAAGAGAGGAGAGAAAAAGAATGAATTGTATTAATTGTTTAGTAAAATGGTAAAATACACATGATATACTCTACATGTCTAAGTGAATGCACCATAGTATTGATCTAGATATATCTAGACACTCACTCACAGAAACTGAAGTAATATACCACCTATTCCTAGTTAATTGGTCCATGCAATCATTAGTTAATTGAGTCACGTGTGTGGAAGTGAGAGAAACACATGCAATCACAAGATATGCACCCTCTTGGCCACATGCATGATATATTCACACTCATGTTGAGGAAAATGAGGTGAACATGCAACTCCTAGTGATAAAAACGAGGAAGTTGAGTGACCTCCATTAGTCTAACTAACTTTGAACTAAAGAGGGAAGGCACTTTAATCTGTAGGGGAATATTCTCAAGAGAGAATATTTTCATCGATGAAAGTTCCCTCAACATTGGACTATTAACCATAAGAAAAGAATTACCTAGGTGATTGATCTAGATGGACATCGATGGCCTCCACCAATTCCACTAGCTCAACATATAGTTTCTAGTTTAGCAGTTTTTCTACAATTTTACGAGTTGAAAACTTTTGGGTCCATTTTGAGGCCCTAAACGATGTTTTTTTGATGTGGAAACAAACAAAATATTCATATTCTCATGTATTGGGCCACTCAAAATATGTACTCCTTGGCTAGACCTTTCCTATGAGGTATTAAGCACCCCAAACAGAGATCGTAGGAAAAATTTACGCCCTAGGGAAGTTGATGTATCAACTACCCCCATTGAACCCCACAAACCTTTTGGTGCTACATCTTTTGGGGTTAGGTTTTTGGATGTTTAAGGTTTTCTCATTTATTCTTTATGTTAAAAAGGCCTTAGGAGCCTCATTGTAATCATCTTCTTGTGAATTCGCGTAGTCGTCACATCTCTTCTCAAAGATAATCTACCACTATTATAGCGATTTCATTTCACTCTATGTTTTCTTTTACAGTCTCTACATATTTCAATTTTTAATATAAATTGAGTATTTTTGTATCTTTTTGTATCTTTTTGTTTCTAAATTATTTTTGTGTTTCATTTTGTTCCCTCATAAATATTTATACTCTGAATTGAAGAGGGAAGGTGCCCTATTTTGTAGGAGGAACCCTAATTTGTAGGGGAATATTCTCAAGAGAGAATATTCTCATCTATGGTTGAAGGTATGTCTAACTACTCTCTATATTTTGATTTCTATGAACATTGTGTATATGGGAAGCAGAATCGAGTAAGATTCCCCTCTGGTGCAACAAGGGCAGAAGGAATTTTACAGATAGTTCACAATTATGTGTTTGGACCTGTGTTGGTTCCATCATTGGGAAAATATGTGTGTTATGTCGCATTTATAGATGAATTCTTGAGGAATACTTTGATATATTTCCTCAGGAATAAATCTGAAGTCTTTGATAGGTTTAAAGAGTTTAAGGATCTTGTTGAGAATCAAACATAGAAAAGAATTAAGGTGTTGAGGACAGATAATGGTGGAGAGTTCTTCAGGAATGAATTTGAAGAATTATGTAAGAAGTGTGGTATAGAAAGGAAAAATACTACTCCATATACACCTCAGAAGAATGGAGTTGCAGAAAGGATGAACAGGACGTTGTTGGAAAAATAAAGGTGCATGCTCAGTGGTGTTGGGTTAGGGAAAGAATTATGGGCAGAGGCAGTGGGTATTGCATGTTACCTGGTCAATATATCACCCTCATCATCATTGGATGAAAAGACTCCACAAGAGGTATGGAATGGTAAGAAACCTTCTCTCACACATCTCAAGGTATTTGGTTGTGAGGCCTATCTTCATGTTCCAAATGAAAACAAGAGTAATCTAGATAAGAAGGCTAAAAAGTGTATCTTTATTAGGTATAAAGATGGTCTCAAAGGTTATAAGCTTTAGAACCCAGAAACTAAGAACGTTGTGTATAGTCGAGACATGGTATTTAGAGAAATGAAGGATGTTGTTAAATAGGAAGTCTTACCAAGTAAGGAGGAACCAGAGAAAATAGAGTTTGATTTAAAGGATGATGAATCAGACTCTACAGAATAACAGTAATCAAAAGAATAAGATCCTCATACTCTAGTATTGAGGAGATCGGTTCGAGAAAGAAGGTTATCAGAAAGGTATACTCCATCTGATTTCTGTTAAAAAATTTCTTTGTCTATTACTAATGATGATCCTAGAACTGTTAGGGAGGCAGTGGTTTGAGAGGATGGAAAGCTATGGAAAAAGGCCATGGATGAAGAAATGGCAACCTTGGATAAGAATGAGGCTTGGGATCTAGTGGAGTTGTCAACTAGAAGAAATCCCATTAGTAGAAAATGGGTATTTAAAAAGAAGTTGAATGCATAAGGTAAAGTGGAGAAATACAAAGCTCAGTTAGTAGCAAAGGGTTATTCCCAAGTTGAGGGAATTGATTTTGGTGAGATTTTTTCTCTTGTTTCCAAGTTAACTTCTATAAGATTTATGTTATATGTTTCTATTTCATTTTATTTTGAAGTAAAACAAATGGATGTGAATACAACATTCCTACATGGGGATGTGGAAGAAGAAATCCATATGAAGCAACCAGAAGGATTTGTTATGAAGGGAAAGAACGAGCTGGTATGCAAGTTGAAAAATTCCCTGTATGGTTTAAAACAATCACCAAGGATGTGGTATCAAAACTTTGATACTTGTATGTTGGGACTTGGATTCACAAAAAGCAAAGAGGATCAATGTGTGTATTTTAAATTAATTGGTGATCACTTGATTTATTTGATATTTTATGTGGATGGCATGTTGCTGATAAGAAACAAGAAGGAGATTATCCAAGATGTGAAAACTCAATTGTCCTCTAAATTTGACATGAAGGATCTCGGTGCTTCAAAATTCCTTTTTGGCATGGAAATTAAAAGAGATCGGAAAAAGAGGAAACTCTAGTTAAATTAGAGAAAATATATTGAGACAATATTGCAGAGGTTTAATATGCAGGAATGTAAATCGGTCAAGGTTCCTATTCATGTTGGTGTAAATTTATCTGTGGATCAGTGTCCCAAGACACGGGAAGAGGAGAAGGACATGTCTCGTGTTAAATACGCAAGTGAAGTTGGAAGTCTGATGTATGAAATGGTATGTACTAGTCTGGACATTGCACATGTAGTGGGAGTTTTGAGAAGGTATATGTCAAAACTAGGGAAGGATCATTGGACAAAAGTAAAAAGGGTTTTCAGGTATTTGCATTGCACTGCTAGTTATGGATTATGCTACCAAGGAATACCAGGATTGGACAGAGTGTTGGACATACTTGGATTTGTGTATGCAGACTGGGTTGGATATCTGGATCGTAGGAGATCTACAAGCAGGTATGTGTTTAACCTATTTGGAGGAGCAATCAGTTGGATGAGCAAAAGTCAGGTTGTAGTGGCACTTTCAACTACAGAAGTTGAATACATAGCAGCCACTCATGCAAGAAAGGAAGCAGTATGGTTACAAAGATTGTGTTTAGGTATTGAGTTGGTACAACAAGCTGTAAGGATATATTGTGACAGTCATAGTGCAATTTTTCTGGAAAAGAACCCGGCTTATCATTCAAAGACAAAGCATATTTATATTCAATATCACTTTGTGAGATACATGGTTGAAGAAAAGAAAGTGTTGTTGATGAAGGTGGACACTTTGAAGAATGTTGCAAATTCATTAACAAAATTTGTGAGCACTGAGAAGTTCTCTTGGTGTAGATGATCCATGGGCATTGTTTCCCTAGATTGTTGACTATGTAACCTTGTAATCCCCTTGTATGCAAAGAAAACAACAAGTGGGAGAATGTTGGGTATCTGTTATATTCTTTGCATGACTAGGTATAGTGTTCTCTACGTTGTGTCGAGCACATAGGGGGGGTCACAGAGGGATGATATTCCCCTACGTAGGAGTTCAAAGGAAGCACCCCCAAGAAAAAAAAAATTCCTCGAGAAATGTGTCACATGTTTTCCTTGTTTTTCATGTTGCCTCGATTTTCATGTCCATTGTTGGGCAGTTTTTTCGACACATGGTTTTTTTCGATGGTTTTGTATTTTCGGTTAAGGAATTAGGGTCATTGACTAACCCATGTCATTTGGTTAGGGTTTTGTTTTCCGTTGGCTCCTATATGTATATTGTAATGTAAACAATGTAACACCATGAATGAATATAGGATATGCTAGTTTTCTCGATTAGGGTTTCCAGGGGAAAAATATTTTTGTAATTTGTTTATTTGCCATTGTATCTTTTCTATTCTTTTATTGAAAATTTGTTTGCAGTGAAATATTGTACAAGGTTAAAATCTACAATTTGTTCTTCCCTTTCTTTCATTTTCCACTTTTGGATCCTAAATAATCATCGAAGGTTTTGGAGTACCCTTCCTTCTTTGGCTCTGCATGCCCCTTTCCCTAAGTTTTTTGCTAGGACTTTGAATTGGAAGTATTGTTGCTTTCATGCACAACAAGTGCATGTGCATTGGTTTCCTTGATTATCCCAATTTTGATGAGATTATCTTTCTCATGTGTGAGGGATTCAATAAACTGTTCCAATGTCGACACTTTCCAAGTTTCTTCTTAAGCGAATATGTTCTTATGGAATTATGAGATGAAAACAACATAATTCAGAGCATTTTTTGCCAAGATATTAATAATTAATTGATCGTGTTGATGGATTTGTCTATTACACATCTCTTTAGATGAAGGAGGTTGGAATTGAACTTTGTAAAGAAGTCCTAGATGTTATCAAAATTCCTCATATCTAAGGAATTCAACTCCACCTCGAGCATATGGCCTCTCATTTCATCCTGTTTTCCAAAGAGATCCTCCAATGTTGTCCAAATCGCATTTGGTGTGGTACAAGCTTCATTGTGAAACAAAATATTGGGGGACATAGACACACAAAGGAGTTAGTAGCCCTCATCCATGTGCTTGAGATACCTATTCTTCTCGATAGAAAATTTTGGATCCACCTCTGTACCCATGGTAAACCGGTACAAGCCTCTGCATCTAAGATGATGCATAATTTTTATCTTCCACTCGAAGTAGTTATGAGGTGTGAGAAGTATTGTCAGCAAGTAATCCATCTTTTCTGATTGCATCTTCCTCATGTACCTACAAATAGAAATGATTATGTTCTTTATCCTACCAATCAAGACTCTGATACCATATGAAGTTTTCATAGTGAACCTAGCTAGTATAAAAGTCACACAAACTTGCAAGAGAGAGAAGAGAGGAGAGAAAAAGAATGAATTGTATTAATTGTTTAGTAAAATGGTAAAATACACACGATATACTCTACATGTCTAAGTGAATGCACCATAGTAGTGATCTAGATATATCTAGACACTTACTCACTGAAACTGAAGTAATCTACCACCTAGTCCTAGTTAATTGGTCCATGTAATCATCAGTTAACTGAGTCATGTGTGTGGAAGTGAGAGAAACACATGCAATCACAAGATATGCACCCTCTTGGCCACATGCATGAGATATTCACACTCATGTTGAGGAAACCAAGGTGAACATGCAACTCCTAGTGATAAAAATGAGGAATTCAAGTGACCTCCATTAGTCTAATTGACTTTGAACTGAAGAGGGAAGGCACCCTATTTTGTAGGAGGCACCCTAATCTTTAGGGGAATATTCTCAAGAGAGAATATTCTCATCGATGAAATTTCCCTCAACATTGGACTATTAACCATAAGAAAATAGTTACCTAGGTGAGTGATCTAGATGGAAATTGATGGTTGCCAACTATTCCACTGGCTCAACATACAGTTTCTATTTTAGAAGTTTTTCTACAGTTGTTCGGGTTGAAAACTTTTGGGTCCATTTTGAGGCCCTAAACGATGTTTTTTTGATGTGGAAACAACCCAAAGATTCATATTCTCATGTATTGGACCACTCAAAATATGTACTCCTTGGCTAGACCTTTCCGATGAGGTATCAAGCGCCCCAAACAGAGATCGTAGGAAAAATTTACGCCCTAGGGAAGTTTATGTATCAACTACCCCCATTGGGGCCCACAAAACTTTTGGTGCTACATATTTTTGGGTTAGGGTTTTGGATGTTTAGGGTTTCCTCATTTATTCTTTATGTTAAAAATGCCTTAGGAGCCTCATTGTAATCATCTTCTTGTGAAAGCGCGTAGTCATCACATCTCTTCTCAAAGATAATCTACCATTATTATAGCGATTTCATTTCACTCTATATTTTGTTTTATAGACTCTGCATATTTCAATCTTTAATATAAATTGATTATTGTTGTATCTTTGTATTTATATCTTATTTTTGTGCTTCATTTTGTTCCCTCATAAATTTGTATACTCTGAATTGAAGAGGGAAGGTGCCCTATTTTGTAGGAGGAACCCTAATTTGTAGGGGAATATTCTCAAGAGAGAATATTCTCATCTATGGAAGTTCCCTCAACATTGGACTATCAACCTTAGGAAAAGAATTACCTAGGTGAGTGTGTAATATCTCCAACAATTGAAAGGTCAAAATGAACCAAACAACTTCTCTCATTCAATTTTGGGTAATTATTTCTTGGAAACTAACTTTGGTTTTTATGTAGCTTAGCAATTGCCCCTTGAACTAGATACACAATTCAAACTCCTTCATTGCATTTGGGTTGATGTTAATAAATGTATAGTAGTAGAGTTAGCTAGTCCTAGTTAATCTAATAGAGATGTAAACACTAACATTTGGACTTTGTATGTTGATGGCTCCAAATCATAGGAAGGAGTTAGGGTATGTTGTATTATCATCGATCCATACAAAAGAAGGACTTTAATCACCTATCAATTAGATTTTAAATGCACCAATGTAACATCCCAATTGATCCCTTGATTAATTTGTAATTATTCATGATTAGTGCTAGTTTTGTTTCAGCATGGGTATTTTATTACCATGTCATGGTGATCCAAACATATTAAACATTATATATATTTTATTTATAGTTAATGAGAAAACCAAACAGTTGAATAAGATTGAGTTCCTATAGTGGATATGATACCATGAGTGGGGAAAAGTGAGGGGATATAATGGGGGGTTATACATTCCTAATAACCCAAATCCACCTTGCTAAAATTAATTTTGTGATTACCCATCTATTTTTTCCTTTGACTTATCCAAAACCAATTGTTGAATTTATGGAAGGGGGTTGGTGGAAGAAGTCACCACCCTATTTATGAGGGCATGGGAAAGTTACCCTTATGATGGTAATGTTATCATTAAATATAGGTAATATGTGGATGAGAGAGCCATCTCCCCCAGTTATGACAGTATGGGCTAAGTACAATCATTTTGGGGGATTGTGAGAGTCAAACATGCATGGGATAAAATAGAAGGGAAATTTTAGTAGAAGGAAGAACAGATTTTTGGGGAAGGGAGAGAGGGAGAGAGAGAGAGAGAGAGAGAGAGAGAGAGAGAGAGAATGGAGATCATGAAGAAAAAGAGAGACATCCATAGTGTTTGAGGTAGACCTACCAAGAAACCAAATGTTTACCACCTAGAGAAGAGCAAGAAAACTAGGAAAACTATTGGACTGGTAGGACTACAATGAGGACCTTGCTAGACACACACTAAAGAGCACTAGAGGGGATACTTCTGAAGGGATATAGAGAAGAGAATGGATTTATCTCCTTGTGCTATGTGGGGCAAGAATTGGGGTGCCCAATATTTGTTGTTCCTAAGAACTCGGCAGTGATATTCCTGACAAGTAATTCCTTGTTCTGAGTCAAAGAGATTGCTCAAAAATCTCTAAAATTGTCAATTTCACCCTTGTGGTATCATAGCCTAGCTAGGAGGTGGCCTATTGTAAAGATATTGATGTGAAATAGAGCCTATGGTTGGGTGTAAAATCGCTCACCCTCGGTCAGTTATTTGTTCATCAACTTATAAACAAATAAGTCTCTCATTATGCCATGTATAATTTGTATGCATATGTAATTTATGAAGTTGCACAATTCATGGATAGAAATCTATGAAGAATGGAATGGATGTAAGTCTTTTGTTTCCTATATGCATAATGACTTACTTACTAGTTATTTTCTATTCAAATTACACTATGGAAAATCCTAAAATTTACATTTTAAATTCCAAGAATCTCGTGGTTTAAATTTCAAAAGTTCAGGACTGTGTATACTATTTTTTTGTTTTTGAGTTTAAGGAAACAATATGAATAGTTTTGGTGCCTTCTAAAAGGAATAATTGCATGTTTGAGTGTTTTATGTTGTGATATCATAAACTCGGGAAAGAGATAGTCATCCCCATGCTTGTGTCAGGTGTTTTGGTATGCATTCCTTTTTATTCGATGATATTCTCATAGGTGGAGAAAATAACCATGTGTGTGGGGTCATTTTCAAGGGTGGAGAAATATATCTAAGATGGTATGTAGAAATTTTGCTAAGTTGTAATATTGGTCTTCTTCTTTATTAAATGCAAAACAAAATGATGTACAATATTCACAACACCATGGTATGTTGTTAATGTAGCCGAGTTATGAAGTAATTGTGCAAGTATATAAGTACTTAATTACAAATAATTCCAAGAGTAAAATTTGGGATATTACATCCCCTCCCCCTTGGAATAACATCATCCTCGGCGTTTCTTATTGTTGCAGTGTCATGTCAGCATTCTTCATCTATATCTACAGTGTCGTACTCTTCATTGTCGCGGTACACCTCCAAACTTTATCATTCCATCATATGCCTACATCAATCATCAATATAAGCATGCATAACATAGCCATTTCTAATGATTAAGTATTTCATCAACATGAATTTCCAATATGTCATAATTAATTCATAACTAAAGCATATATATCCATACCACAATATAAACGTCAATACTTATCTATATGAATATGTATTTGATCCATATGGCTACCATGGATAAAACCCATCTAATTGTTTTCTTAGACGCACCCAATACACTCATGATCCCAAGTAGCATGTTATTCATCCAGGCCTCATTTTATGTGTAGTCACTCACCCTCCAAGCTCAGGCATCCCCTTCTCTATTACATAGTCCCTCGAGTGATTCATCATTTTCCAAGGCTTCCTCACAACAAAAAGGTACCGAAACTTATAAAGTCTTACATCCAAGGCATCCCTTGGCTTGATATAACATAGCATATCACATATTTGTTGAATAAAATATTGCCATTGATGTCAAAGGCTAGTAAGTGATCAAATATAAATGTGACCTTAATAAATACAAAATTAAAAAGTTACGTGGAAACAGAGTTTACGTAAAAGTAGAGTAAAAATTAAAGTGGATTAAATATAAATATGACTTTAATAAATAACAAAAGTTGAAAAGTTAGGTGGAAGTGGAATTTAAGTAAGAAAGGAGTAAACGTGAAAGTGGATTAAAGAAAAAGGTAAAATTGATAGTGGAGTTTACGTAAAAGTGAAGTAAACATGAAAATTGATTAAAAAGGGTAAAAGTGAAAGTGCCCGTGGTATGTGCACATGGATCTACAAACCATGGTGGTATTTTACCCATGGAATGGTAAAAAGTGAATCAAATATAAAGAAAGGGGGGAAATTAATTATTATTTAATAAAAGTTGTGACTTTCAAAACAACATGACTTTTCATGTAAATCTTATGGAAAAGTATAAATAAAGAAGAGGGTTATGAGAAAAAATTGTGTGTGGGTGAAAATGTAATATTCTTATGCATACCATTTGAGGAGTGACGATTGAACATCATTCAAGGAGCGAAAATCAAATATTGGCGAAGATCATATCTGATGTTCTAGAAAATAGATCTGGAAAAAGAAAAATGAGTGAGTACAGATCTAAGGTAGAGAGAAATTAGAAGAAGTGAGAACAGTGCAAGATCTGAGGCAGAAGTTGAAAAATAAGGAAGAACATCTGGAGAAGGAAGAGCGAAAGCAGAAGTAAAGAGCACAAAGAAAAATTTGTAGGTTGGTGCCTACAAACAACAGAGGGGATCGATGTCTCCTATAGGTCGGTGCCTACAAATAGAAGAGGGGATCAATTTCTCCTATGGGTCAGTGCCCATGAACAACAATGGGGATTGGTGTCTCCAATAGGTTGGTGCCTACAAACATTTGTAACCATAGGTTTGTGCCTACAAATTAATAAAATATTTTTTTGTGGTTTTCTTTTGAAAGGGTTTCCATGTTAAATATTGTGTCTTCTGGTTATTGTATTTATGTGATTGCTTCATTATGGTGTATGAATATTAAAAAGAAAAATATAGCCTTATATTGATTCACCCCCCCCCCCTCTCAGTATAAGTGTGTGCTCAACAATTGGCATCAGAGTGGGTTTTTTAGGAAACAATCTAACCATTGGAAGGTAGATCTCAGTAGCACACATAGTCGGTCAAGAAGGTTTCTCTACAAACAAGGCTCAATGTTTTTACAAAACAAACTATGTCTTCTAGAGAATAAGGGTTTGAACATATCTAAGTCCTTTGGTTTTGATATTTGGAAATGAGTTGTGACTAGTTATACAGCCTCAAAAATGCACCAACAAATACGGCTAGGAAAAAGGCTAGTGAAAATGATGCAAAATCCATGAACGTCATCTTGTGTAGATTGTCATAATCAAAGTTTTTCAAAGTAATGCATTGGAAATTAGTGAAAGAAAGTTGGGACAAACTTCAAAACATCCATGAAGAAGATGAAAGTAAAGAAGGCTAAGCTCCAAACTCATAGAAGACAGTTCAAGAGTATGAAGATGAAAGACAAATAAAATGTTGCATCCTATCTCCTCTATGTAGACGAAATTGTCAACATCATCATAGGACTTGGTGAAATAGTTGCAAAACCAATGATTGTGAAAAAGGTGTTGAGGTCACTCCCCTTAATATTTGAGGCCAAAGTTTTCACCATTGAGGAAATGAAGGATCTTGATCAATTAATAATGGATGAATTGCATAGGATCCTCACTACATATGAAATGAGGATTGAAAAGGAAAAACCATAAAAAAGGGAAGCATCTTTCAAAGCCTCAAAGAAGATGAAGAACAAAGAGCACAAATCAAGTGATTGTTCCAACTATGATTTAGATACAGAGGAAGCAAATTTTCTATGAAAACTTAGAAAGGGATCTGGAAAATACAAAGGTAAGTTTCCCTTTAAATGTTTTAACTGTGGAAAAGTACGACAATTTGTTGCTAAGTGTCCATAGGCAAAAAATGAAAGTAGTGATAGTGAAGAAGAATATAAGGTAAATATAAAACTTCATAAACACAAAAATAGCCACAAACCAAACAATCATGAAAAGAAGAATAACTCTTATAAGCATAAAAAGAGCCTCTGCTCAAAAGGGGTCAATGACTCGTCTGAATAAAGTAGTGAAAGTAGTTTTGGTAGTGATAGAGAAGAAACTATCTTTATGGAAATCGAAACAAAGATTGATGAAGACAAAGAAATGATAGATTCATAAAAAGAGGGAAACGTGGAAATGGATGGAGATGTATCTCTTGAAGAACAACTCATATGTTCCTTAAGGGAAATAAAGAAGCTTAGGAAAATGAATTTGAAAAAAAAGGAGAAACTGCAAAAATATGAAGAAGAGGATCGTGATTCAAAAGCCAAAATGTCACAAAGCATTGAAGAGTAAGAAAAGATTAGCATAAGCCTAAAAGTTCAATTAGAAGAGGAAATAATAATATAAGAAGTAGTGAGAATCGAGCTGAAGAAAAAGGAAGAAAATTGCAAAGAGATAGAATCTGAGATTGTTTCCTTAAGAAAGGATTTGGAAAAGTCAACTGCTCAGTTGAACAAAAGCTTGAAGTTTGAAAAGAGTACTAAAATGTTAGATGATATCATAAATTTTCAAAGGTATCCATTCATTAAGACTGGTCTTGGATATGATGGTGTTTTTGCCTCCCTACCTACACCTAGCCTTTCTACAGTCGGAGAAGTTCTATTTGTTGTGGGAGGAGTTCAAACTGGTTTTCTAGAAGAACAACCTACTGTTGATTATGTCAAAAAGATTGATGAGCTACATGCTCCTCACATGCCAACAATTGAGCATGTTGTTCTTAATGACATTGTTGTTGATATGTTGGGTTGTTCTACTCTCGTAAGTGAACCTAAACCTAACCCAACTTCCTCTGATCAAACAACAAAAAAATATGTGCCCTATCATCATCCTCACCATAAAAATCGAAGGAATGGAAATCATGCTTCTATATCATTGCATAAGAGACGTGAACATCAGAATTATGGACTAGTTCTTACTACCAGGATAGATTGTGGTTGGATCAATGGATGGTCATGGAATCATTTGAATATACTTTTTAGGACTTCATATCATTATGTACCATCAGTTGTACATTCATGCAACACTTCTCTTACTTACTAATGATTTCCATGGAAGTGGTCAACTGGGAATCAACCCGACATGATATTCAACTGGAGTTTCGTCTAGGTAGTCCATCAACTGAAAGTTTTGACAAAAATTGTTGTTGATACTTATTGATCCCTTAGAGGGGGAATACTTGAATTTGTTTATATGTGAACCCAATTGATGTCTTCTTGATGACTCGATTATTTCTTGTTGAATCTACTTGGATTTTATGAGACCAATCCAACCATGTTAAACTATTGTTGGAGATGTACTACTACTTATGTTGGATACAAAGACTATCTGGATTGACAGAGATTGATTATCTTGTGTTGTTGGTGACAGTTTTTAGACTTATTCAAGAGTATTATGTAAATGTGTTGAACCTACAYAGAATAGATMTAGCTAGAAAATAACACACACATTTGCAGAGAGAAATTGAATGAATGGAAGAATTCTCATTAACCAAATGAATGAATGATAATTTACACATGATATATTTGGTATAAATCAACCAATGCGCATTGGAGGAGAATCCAATGTGCCATAGTGGTGGTATAGAGTGATCTAGACACACACCAATAGTTACAGGAGTAAACTGCCACCTAGTCTAGTCTCTCAGGTGGTTACAGGAGTGAACTGCCACCTAGCTCAGTTAACTAGTCTATCAGTCTTCAGTTAACTAACTGAAAMAGATTSAAGTGAGGAGGAGAACAAGGAATCATGGGTAATGTGCTAGTCTRATGATGATCCCAAGGACAATGTGCATTAGGTGGTGATGATCCCAATGTTGCATGGTGATAATCCCAATGTAGCATCTAGAATCCACTCAATTGATCAAACTAAAGTGAAAACTGAAGAGAATATTMTCCCTAGAGTAATATTCTTACTAAAATATAGGAGACTGAATAATGACTAATAAACATAGGAAAAKCCTTAGGAAAAAAAATCCTAGGTGTGTGTGAAGTAACTCCAACACCCCCCYCTGAACATSACTATGGTGAAAATAAAGAATGGGTCTCGGAAATGAGGCCATGTTAGGTACCCAAATACAAAATATACATTGAAATAAAGCGAGGAAAGAGGGAAAACCTCATGGGGAAAACCCCCCCTCAAGGTACAATGTATGTAAAAAGAGGAACTAACAGTTGCTAGGAAATTGTGTCCTTCGCTCCAAGGAAACTACGTAGAGAATGGAACTTATGCTCAGTGAAGGTATTGGTGAAGATGCTTGCATTCTGTTATGTTGAAGGAAAGAACTATAAGTCGATGATCCCCTTATGTACTAAGTCCCAAATGTAGTGCATGTGGATCTCGATATGCTTTGTCCGCTACCTCTGAACTGGATCTCTGGAGAACTTCATAGTGCTCTGGTTGTCACACCATATGACGATCGACCGATGAAACTGAATTCCCAACTTAGTGAGAAAAAGTTGTAGCCACATAGCTTGAATGGTTATGTTAACTACCCCTCTGTACTCTACCTTAGGTGAAGATAGAGCAATAGCAGCAAGCTTCTTGCTCAACCAACAGACAGGCCCGGAACCAAGACTAAGTGAGTAACCAGATGTGGACTTGTGATCAATGTTATCACCAGCCCAGTAAGAATCAATGAACCCAATAATGTCCAATGTAGAGTATGTTGCATAATTAATCCAAAAGATGATGTTGCCTTGTACGTATCAAAGGATATGCTTTGCAACCTTCCAATGTAACTCATGTGACTCCTGCATGAACCAGGAAACTGTGCCAACTGCATAGGAGAGGTTTGTTCTGGAGTGTATGAGATACAAAAATCTCCCCACTAGCTATCTGTACAATGCATTTTCAACAAGTGGAGTGTCCATGCCATCCTCAAGTTTGACTTATGATAGGAAAGGAGTCGGAGAAGACTTGCATTCTGTCATGTGAAATCTCTCAAGGAGATCTCATGCATACTTGGCCTAAGACAATTTGATTCTTGATGCATCCTAGATGATATCAAGTCCAAGGAATAAACGTAGAAGACCCATGTCCATCATCAAGAACCTGTCATACATAATCCTCTTGACTGCAACAATTGTTGAAGTCGAGCAGACGGTGATCAGCAAATCATCAACATAGAGAACTAAGAGTAGAAGTGAATCAACCGTCCTGAGCATGTAAACATTCAGGTCTGATTTACAACATACAAAGTTTTGTTACAATAGGTAGGAGTCCATCTTGGCATACCATTCCCTTGGAGCCTATTTGAGGCCATAAATAGACTTCTTCACTCGACAGACCAAAGAGGAATCCTGCATAAATCCCAAGGGCTGCTCCATATAGATCTCCTCAAAGAGATCACCGTGAAGAAATGCATTTTTCACGTCCATCTAATGGACTTCCCATACCTTGGTTTCTGCAATGGCAAGTACCAAATGTATGGAATCCATATTTGATACTGGAGAGAATGTCTCATCATAGTCAATGCCATGCACCTACTGAAATATTTTGGAAAATAGCCTGGATTTCTATCTGCTAATATGTCCATCTGTTGTGCTCTTGGTCCTGTTGACCAATCTGCACCTAACAAGCTTCCTTCCAGAAGGAAGGGGAACCAGATCCCAAGTCTAGTTCTCGAGGAGGGAGTTGTACTCCTCCTGCATGGTGGATTTCTAGTAGCCTCACCATAAGACTATGCATCTAAATATTGAACCAAGAAAAGATGTATGGGTGGAAATGGTTCAATGGAAGTGAGTGCAATATGAGGATCCTCGAAATTAGATCGAGTCCTCCTAGTATCAGTTGGATCACCAACAAGATCCCATGTATTCTGAAGAGTAGTCTGGGCCCAGTTGGGCCTCTTCTTTGGCTCTGCATCTGCATCTGGATGCACTAACTCTACATTTGACTATACTGACTTTGTATTTCGATCATCTAAATCCTCTGAATCAAAACTCACATCTAAAGAAGAGTCGACATTTGCATGCTCATCATCTCTGATAGGTGGAAGAACAAAAGTGTATGCATGAATATGTTGAGGTACATGCAAGACACATTCCTCGAATTGGACACTATGCTCAATGATGAGCCGGTCCGAGGAAGGATCAATGAGTCTATATCCCTTCATACCATTGGGGTATCCAACAAAAATACACTATGTGCTCTATGGATCAAGTGCCTTCCTATTTTCAGAGGGAATCCGGGCCCATGCACATGAACCGAAAATATGAAAGTGGGTCACTTTTGGTTTGAGGCCACTCCAAGGCTCATAGGGGGTCTTATCCTTGAAAGATCTATGGGGAGATATGTTTTGGATGTAGGTTTTACAATTAAGTTCTTCGGCCCATAATCTATGTGGTAGTGACTTTGCATGTAGCATGCAAGATGCCATCTCTTTTAGAGATTTGTTTTTCTTCTCAACAACTTTGTTTTGTTGCGGAGTATAGGAAACTATGTGTTGCAACTAAATCCCTGCCGCATGACAAAGATTTTGTATCTCATGGTTGACATACTCTCCCCCATTATCAATTTGGAGGACTTTGATTTTCTTTCCTGACTATGTCTCAACTAGGGCTTTGAAATCTTTGAGGTGTTGAAAGACCTCTGATTTTTTCCTAAGAAAGAAAATCCATGTGAAGCGTGAGAAATCATCAACAAAAATGAGCACGTACCTCGCTTTTATGATTGATGGATGTGTAAAAGGGCCCATGATATCACTATGGATCATATCTAAAGGAGAGGAATCTCTCTGAGTCTTTCCTTTGTCGAATTTCTCTTGAGAGTGTTTTCCAAGAACAAAACCCTCACAAATTCCTTTGGAGAAATGGATGTCTGGTACACCATCAACCAATCCTTTCTTT
>ML783204.1:328502-340851 GCA_009831015.1 Picea engelmannii | reverse complement strand
AGTTATATGCAACGAATCAAGAAGGTCATCTACAGATGGATGGTAGTGGAAGTTTGGCTATGACTGCTATAATTTGAGAACCATTTGTAATATTTTCTTAGGTAAATGCTTTTGTTTTTAATACTTCCACGTTTGGTTCAAGTGTATTTCAATGTTCTCTTTATTTATATATATATGAAAATACCATTGTATCCATGGAAAAAAACGCATGGTATTGTTAAAAGTAAATTTTAATTTTAAATTTATCATTGCCACAGTTATTTATTTTTTAAGGTTTTAACTTTTAAATATATCTTGCATTTGTGAACTAAATTTTTGGTTATGCAATCAAAACTTGTATCTGCAAAATCTGAGATTGGATGCGCCACTTCTCTTAGCCGTAGCACAAACCTTTTTTTCTCAAAATCTCTTTTTGGCATTTTTTTTTTCCACAAGAAAGTTACGCTTTTAAATTTAGCAAAATATAAAGAATGTACATGAGTGCACATTTCATACAAAATATAGAACTTGTCTCGACAAAAGAGTAATATTACATCTCTCTATCTCTCAGAGATCTGGATGACTAGATCTAAGCCAACATATCTGGAGAGGGCTAAAAGATACATATAACTGTGACATTGCATCCAAAAGTATAAGAGACCAAAAAATGAGGTTTCCAGATTTGATAGAGAAAAACAACGAAAAAATAACACTCAAAAGAGGCATTATTCGAAGAGTTGTAAGTGAAGGGTGGGGCCCTCATTTCCATCTTCCCTTCGACTATAAGCTATTCTCCCCGGTTGTTTTCTAAGAGCCAGTTTTGAGAATCTGTCAGCGTCTTTGTTCTCCTCTCGATAGATGTGAGTGAAAGTAATATTTCTGAAAGGAGCCATGGATTCTATGATTCTTTCCCTCCAACTTTCTAGAGCTGCTACCTAAATGGCTCCTCTCTTGTTTATCCAATCAATGACAATCCGAGAATCCCCTAGCATAAGCAGGTCCTAAAGGGATAATCTAGAGGCCAGGATTAGAGACTCTCAAGCCCCCAATAGTTTTGCTTTGGTGTTTGATCCTTTGCCGCAATTGGAAGTCCAGGTGTAAGAGGTGGATTTGTTGATAACAATCTTTCCCTCAGCCCGACAGATTCCTTCCTTCTGTTGAGCCACCCCATCAAACCACGCTACAACTTTGTCGACAAGCACAACCATCTTTTGAGGTCGTGTAAAGGTTGATTTTATCCAGCTGCAATGAAGTTTAAGAGCTGTGATGGTTTTGAAAACAACCTTTTGTGCCGATGAGGTTCCTTCTTCGAAAAGGGTATGGTTCCTTTCATTCCACATGTCCCAATTTAAAAAGGTCGGTAAAGAAGCAGCCAACGGATTTGTTGTTGTCCAACTTGTGAAGCATTCAAGAATAGTATTATCGAGCTAGCTATGAACCAGGGACAGCTCCTTATGTACCTTGTTCTATACATCAAAAGCAAAGGTGCAATGGATAAACAAATGTTTAACCGTTTCCTTGTTTTGTTTGCATAAGGGGCATAAGCCTGGCCCCATCCAACCCCGTTTCTGAATATTTCTCCATGTGAGAATCTTATTTTCAGTGACTAACCAGGTGTGGAGTTTTATATTTCTCCATCCAAACACCCTTGGCGACTAGAACATTTCTGCAATTGCATTGTATACATTATTTGTTGTAAGATTGCCAGAGCCGTCACTACCTATCCAAAGCAAAGAATTGGGCCGGTTCTAAAGGAAGATACCAATGCTTTTTAGAATTTTCTTGTAATCTTGCCATTCCATGGCCAAGACTCCCTCAAGCTCCATCTCAGAACTAGATAACCCGTTTTCTCCTAAAGATCCATGGACCTGTGGGGTACTTGCTTGAAATAGAAGGAAAATTCTTTTTGAGTTTAGTTTTTCTATCAACACGTCGGAGAGCAGAGAGGCCTTTCCCAAACCTAATACAAAGTTTTTCCCAGTCATTATCAAGTGGCCATTGCCTGGATTCCAGGCCAAACAATGGAGAATAATCGACAGAGTATTTGTTAAATTTTTCCACATCTGAGACCCTGTCGTCGATCTGGTTGTAACCGTTCTAAGCCACGAGTGAAGTTGGCAATGAGGGGGGTATTTTTCCTTTAATACTCTTCTTCAGATGCCTGGTTTTGTTAGAACACGCCATAGAGTGTTTGTGGCTAAGGCCCTGTATAAGAAGTTGAGATTTCAGAGCCCCCATCCTTCGAAAATATTTGGACGCGAAACCAGATCCCATCTACACAAGTGATATTTGAAAAACTTTTTGTTTCCAACCCAAAGAAAAGAGAAGGATAGCTGACGTAAATTTGAAAGGACCGATAGCGGAATATGAGATATAGACAGCCAGTAAATGGGAATACTTTCCAAGATGGATTTTATTAAAATGTACCTTCCCCCCAGTGATAACAGTCTATTACACCAGTGGGTTATCCTTCTTTCAATTTTTTCAATGAGCCAGGTCTAGTCTGCAGCTTTAAAATTGTCTATCTTTAAAAAAACGCCAAGATACTTGAAACCTCTTGTAAGATCTTTGAATTCATACCTGAACATCTCTTTTAGTTCTGCTAAGGAATCAGGCTGGATTCCAAAGTGGTGAAAAGTTGATTTTTGAGAGTTGATACTTAAACCCGAGGCTCGACAGAAAAGGTTGAGGATTTTCCTTATTTCTAGCCATTCTAAAAGCTTTGAATTTATCATTATAATCACATCATCTACAAAGAGGAGATGTAGGATTTTTGTGAGTCTTGACACCTTGATTCCCGTAAGAGTCCCCTCTGATTGAATCTTTTTTAACAGGATGCTTAGTCCTTCCATAATGAGGATGAATAAAAAAGGAGATAAAGGGCATCCTTTTCGCAGCCCCCACTCACTCTGCAGAAAAGAAGTCGCCTCTCCATTTACCAGGATAGAAAAAATTGTTGAAGTTACGTAGCCCATAATCCAATTAGTAGTTGTCTACCCAAAACCACATCGAATGAGAACAATCCTCAGAATATCCCAGCTGATGCAATCATATGCCTTTTTTAAGTCTAATTTCAAAATAATTGCTTGCATCTTTTTTGTCTTGATACTATGTAGACATTCCTAAGTTGTGCCTATGGCATCTGAAATTTTCCTTCCCTTGAGGAAGCCTAGTTGTTCTTTTGATGAAACTCGAGAGAGGATGGGACGCAGTCTAAGTGCAATTAATTTTGAAATTATCTTGTAACACAAATTGCAAAGCACAATAGGATGGTAATCCGAAAAAGTTCCAGGGGAATTTACTTTTGGGATCAGCGCAATAAAGGTAGTGTTTAGATGTTTTTGTACTTTCCCTTTTTGACGAGCTTCCTCCACCATCTCTAGTAGATCTTGCCCAACTAGGTCAAAAAAATGCAGAAAACATTTGACCATCCAGTCGTCTAGTCCGGGGCTCTTGTCCTTTGAGAACCCTTGTAGAACTACTAAAATTTCCTTCAAAGAACAAGGTTTTTCTAGAACTGTAGCATCCTCTTGTGTTACCATTCTTGGGAAAAGTCTTGCGGTCTCTATCTAATCCTCTATGTGACAAGAATCAGTTTCTTTGTAGCAAGAAGAGAAATGGTTGAAAGCAATTTTCTTAATGTCCTCCTTGTGTACAAATACTTTGCCAGAATCATCCTCAATCTCCCAAACATATTTTTTGTTCCTGCAATAGCAAGCAAACTGATGGAAAAATTGTCTGTTCTTGTCACCACTGGCAATACAAATCGCTCTGCTCTTCTGTCTCCAATGCTCCTCCTCCTCAAGAAGCTTCTTCTTTCATTCACTCTCCAGATTACAAAGAGTTTCCTCATAGTCTAAGGGTTGTGAGCCCTGAGCCTTTGATAGAGAAGATCAACAATGCCAGCTTCGAGTTTTTCCAGATCTAAGAGCTCTTTAATTTTTTTGACTTTTAACCATGATTTTGTCCTCTCTTTCAAACTTGAGAGTTTAAAAACAATTTTGTTATGAGCGCCTTCCTGATGGGAAAGAGATGCATCCAACCACACCTCTCGAACCAGAGCAGCAAATGACTCGTCTTGAATCCAGGCAGAATTAAACTTAAAGGGGAAAGTCACCTTAAATTTTTCATCTTCTAGCTGAAGAAAGATTGGCGCGTGATCGGAGATGAATGGGTACTCGATCCATGCACGGAAATGGCCTGAGGACTGAAGAAGTTTCTCCGCCACAAGAAACCTATCCATCCATTTTGAGATGCTCTCCAACCCTAATCTCCCATTTCGCCAAGTCGACACTGCTTCTACAAGGGTCGCGTCCACCAAATTATATTTTGTGAATAAACCTTTGAAAAATCTTGCTAAAGAATTGGCCAGTGCAAAATCGCCCCAGGATTCCTCTGGGCTTGTAGTTAGATTCAAATTGCCTACCAGGATTAAGTCGTCATGTGCTAAAAGTCCCTCTCTATCGACCTTTTCCCAAAAAAGTTTCCTGTCTTTGCATGGGGCATAAATATTCAACAACAACAACAACTTCCTTTTTGTAGTTAAACAAGAACCTGACAACAGAATTCCTCCAATGCTTAAAACCGGAGCAAACTCAAAACATGTAGGGTCCCAGGAGGCTAGGAGGCCTCCAGAATTTTCGACCGAGCTAACCATGCACATCATCCAATCTGGTCTAAGAGTAATCATGAAATTTCTGGCCTTTTTCGCCTCCACCAAGGTTTCTTGAAATAAAATAATTGAGGGTTGTGTTTTTTCCAGGAGCCTTTTCAGAGAGGTTGATTTTACGGGGGCCCCCACCCCTCTGAGGTTGAGGGAGAGGAGGATCATGACTTCGCCCGTGCAAGGGCTTTCATGCCTCTAAGCTCCCCATGATCTTGTTCAGTCGAAATAGAAACAACAGAAGAAAACGTCAAGCCAGTTCTTTTGCGTGCACTCCGAGTTTTTAGGGGAGAGAGTTCCAGACCTAAACCTCGAGACCAAACCTGTTCCTTCCCAATGTCTGGATGTTTTCCCTTTGTTGAAGTCGAGGCTTCCCTAGAACATGTGTCAGGAACTAGATCCCTCCCAAGGTAAGTCGGAATGGGCATAGGTTCAGATAAAACATTGATGGGAGAAACTAAGGACGATATCATTGCCTCCAAAGAAGGATCATTAACAAACGACTAAATATAACCCGAGGGAAACAGGGGATCTTACTCCTCTGGACTAACAGAAAGGTTTTGAGAGATCGACAACTTACAAGGGGATCGATTATGCACCAGGTTGATCTGGGGCATAGAGGAGTCTGGAGAGGAAGGAGTTGGGTTTGTACTGGAAGCCGGAGCAACTGAAATAGTAGAGACTTTATTTAAGAGGGCTTGACTATCTAACCAGTCCCTCTCCCAAGCCGATAAAGAGCTATATAAGCGTGGGCAAAAGAGTTTGAGCTTACCTATGAAAGAGGAATCCATTGGTTCAGGACTGATGGTTGTAGTGTAACTCGGGTAGGTCCCCGCCAAAGAAGTGTCATCCAAAGGAGAATAACAGTCCTCTAGGTTTGGCTTTGGATTGTCCTCTGTCTCAGTTACGCCAAAGGGTTGGGAGCAATCTTTGCGCAAATGTCCAGTTCTTCTACACAAAGAACAACAGAACGGAATTCCTATGTAATCCAGCCTTTGGACATAGAGTTGGTCCCTCCATCCGATGTCAAGAGTCTCCAATAAGCTAGCATGTAAGTTAACTTCAACTAAGACCCTGGCCATTCTTTTGTCCACCGCTCTTAGTGCACTCTCATCGACTTTGATAAAACGTCGCAAGGAGTTGCCTATCTACTCAAGGGCTCTATAGTTCCATAGCTACAGTGGGAGCCCGAAAGAAGAATCCAGAGATGTTGAAAGCCGAGTTAAAAAAAATTATGTTCCCTTTACATTCAACATACACACATTTATTGGTATCTTGTTACACACTTATCTGAACACATTGAGTTAAAAAAATTATGTTCCCTTTACATTCAACATACACACACATTTATTGATATCTTGTTACACACTAATAAATTATAATTATAATTATAATTATATATAGAGTTAAAATATTTGTTTTAAAATACTTTAATTTTTTCTCGTGCTTTTATGTATTCTAATAACTTGATCTTTGATGTCCATCATAACGACTTTCCACAATGGATATTTTGTTCAGTAGCTGCATGTATGCATCTTTGTTTATTATTTAATGCTATTAGTTTTAGGTGGGATTTTCAGGAGTTGGGTATAGAAGGCCCACTTTACGTATAAATTGAAAATCTGTCCTTGTTAGTGTCATGGGATGAGTACGAATAACAATGTACATGTATTCTATTTGCATTATTTTTTTCTAATTGAATTTTCTTCCTATATGTATTTTATTTGCACTATTTTTTTTTTAAATGTTAATCAAATTTCCTTCATAATGGATATATGATAAAATGTAATATTTTTTCTTTTAATTTATCATTACAATAAAATTATTATAATCTCATCATGATTTAAAAGGTTTTGTATATTCAAATTTATTTAAAACATAAAAATAGATTTCTGAACAAAGACAAGTTTTTTATTTATGAAATTCGAAAGATAGAGTGTTTTAACTACACATAGATTTATGTTTTTTATTTATGAAATTCCAAGAATGGAGTGTTTTAACTACACGGATAGATTTATGTTGTACTAAATCCTAAAGATCATTTCCTACATACACTCTACATGATCCTATTTTATTCTCAATACCACAGATCAAATTTGCTTAAGGGTAGGATAAAGATTAACTAATATGCTTTATATTTAAATAATTTGTTTTATTGTTTTTCAATAATATAAATAGTTATAAAATTGCATTTTTATGATTTTAAATAAATAAATATATATATATATATATATATATATATATATATATATATAATTTATCATTATAACAAAATTCACATCAAATCTAAAAGACTTTGTATCTTGAAAACCATTTAAAATATAAAAACATAAATATGAAAAAAAGAAGCTATTCACATTGCAAATTTTTTATTTATCTATAAAATTCCAAGAAGGATGGAACGTTTTAATTACACTGACCAAATCTTCAACCGCTAAATCGTGAAGATTGTTTGACGAGATTGACTACAAGCTATCACATAGAGTTTTGTCTCGTGATGAGTTGGCTTATTTGTAGTGTGCTCTTAGTTTTTAAATAAAAAATTGCATTTTTAGAACCAAAACTGGTATTGGCACGTGGATAGGAGTAGAGACCACATACCTTTTTTATTGTTCAAATTTTTGCAAATATTTCTTATACATTCATAAAATCTTAAACTTTTTGCAATTAAACATTCCAATCTTGATATATTAATATTTTTCTATTTTATCTTTGCATTCTTATCCATATAATTTACATTGTTATTCATTTTATGATTGTGGAATAGATTCATTTGGTATAATATGATTTACATTGTTATTTTTTTTTTCAAGGAAAAATATCTTATATTACATATAAAAAATAAACTTTACAAAATTTTATTAGAGAATAGTATCCTTTCTGTCATTTTACAAATTCCAATTCTCTGTTTTTAATTGTCTTATTACATATACTTCTTACAAAAAACAAAAAGACAAAAATATTATTGTTCTAATTGAAGCTTTTAACTTGTTCTCCCATTCCTTTGGAAAAAAATAAAATGCCTTCCTCCATAAGCAAAGCTTGTTTTGATAGTTGATCTGCTTCCCTATTGAATTCCATGTATATGTGTTGTATTTTTAAGTTCTGGAAGTTTCCACTCATCTCTCGGATTCCGGTCATCTGAGGTTGTAATGAAATCACCTGCAAACTGTTTTTATAAGAAAACCACTCAAGAATTAATTTGGAATCTCCAACCAACTGTAAACAATTAACCTTCTTATGTAGAGCAAAAAACAAAAGACAACCACTCAACAATTAATTTAGAATCTCCAACCAAGTGTAGACAATTAACCTTCTTATGTAAAGCAAAAAACAAAAGACTCCACAGTGCAGGAGTTCTCCTCTAGTATTTGTTCTCGTGCTATAGTGCAATTTAATACTAAATATATCCCCCTCTGGACATTTTAGCATTGCACCGACACCACATTTTTCTCCTCCATTTTGTGAAGCCCCGTCAAAAAAACCAACTGCCATATTTTCTTCTAGCAAAGGAGGATGAACTACTTGTTGTGAATGGATAGTAACAGTTTTGGTATATTCACCCAGATCAAGAAAAACTCAATTAACTACCTTAAGAAGAGATAATGGATGATTCTAAAAAATAATCAGATTTCTCTGTCTCCAAATTTCCCAAAAGATATAACAAGGTAATTCCAACCAATTGTCCTTTTTCTTAATTCAAAGATGAAAACTTTCACTGAGTTCTCCACCATCCCACTTTTTTTGAGACTTAAGAACTTTTAGTAGATATTTCCATACATCTTTTGTGAAGGGGAAATTTACCATTAAATGATTTATTGTTTCCTCTTCCTCGCCACATAGGACCAACAAACCCTCTTTTTATCAGGCCAACCAAACAGTTTAATCCGCAATGGGGTCTATCATTTCCAGATACCAATCATCCATTCTTTTTTATCATCTTCCATTTTCTCTAGAAATTGCACCTCATAAGCTTGTTTTGCAGACACTTTCCCTAATTTATTATCCCATGCCCAAACAATTTTATCTCTTTCAACAGATAAGACAAAACCAGAGTGTTTTAGACCCCTCACATAATTCTCCCATTCCAGTTTTTGTTCGCCTAAAAGTTTAAGAGAATCTATATTCTTCCAATTAAAACCATGTGCAAAACCAAAGTCAACATAAACTACCTAGTCTAGAGTGAAAATACCTTTTGAGTGTGGTATGGAAATCAAATTCTCAGGCAATTTGTAGTAATAATGAGATCTTATCAGTGGATCCAAACCAACTCTAATATCCTTTCCATTTTCAGGCTTCCATGCTAACCAATCAGTGACAATAGACAGAGAATCAATAAGTGCTTTACAACATTTTGACATACCTTTCACATTTGAATTCCCTTTTCTAAGTCATTCATTCAAAGAAAGTTTTTTTAAATATTTTTTAAGAATTACTTCGTGCCATAGCCCAGTACCAAACAGACTCCTCCATGGGCTTTTTGCAACCAGGGCTTTACAAAAACTGAAAATATTTTTAAAGCCCCATCCTCTGTACTTCTTAGGTTTTGCAATCCTGTCCCAACTCACCAAATGGAAACTTTTTGTTTCTTTGTTTCCCGAACACAGGGAACTAAACATCTGCCTTCTAATCCTATTCAAAATACTTTTGGGAATCTTTGCCAAAGACAACCAGTACATTGAAATGCTTTCCAATACTTAATTTACCAAAATATACTTTCCTCCCAATGTAAGCCATCTATGACACCATCTGGATTTTTTTTTTCCACTTTTTTAATCAGCCATCTCCAATCATTAATCACATAGCAATTTGGTTTTAGAAAAAAACCCAAGTATTTAAAGCCATCATCTAAAGGTTTTACCTCATAAGGTAGTAATTCCTTCAAGGGTATTAACTCCTCTCTAGTCCAACTTGCTTCTAGAAATTGTGGCTTGTGAGCACTGTAAGCCATTCCAGTTGCATTGCTAAACAAGTCAAGTGCCTCCTTAAACATTCCCCATTCTGTCAAAGATCCTCTACCAAATAGAATAATATCATCTACAAAAAGTAGATGAGTAATTCTAATCCCTTTCGCTACTGCAATTCCTTTGATTTTGTCTTCCTCCACAAGCTTCTTTAGCATTATGTTAATTCCTTCTACTATAAGTAAAAACAATAAAGGAGAAATAGGACATCCTTGTCTGAGTCCTCTTGAACTTCTAAAAAAAATAGTAGGGTTTCCATTGATTAACACTAAAAAATTTGTTGAACTGACATACCCCATTATCCAGTCAGTAGCTTCCAAATTGATCCCAATTTGCAAAAGAACTAGTCTTAGGAAACTCTAATCAACCCTATCATATGCTTTTATCAGATCTAGTTTTAAGATCACAGCTTTAGATTTCTTTGTCTTTATACTATGTAGTGCCTCTTGTGTTATACCAATAGCCTCATTGATCTATCTGTTTTCCAGGAAACCAAAATGCTCCTTATTTATACCTTTTGAAAGGAAATCTTTGATTCTAGCTGCCATAATTTTTTAAATTACCTTATACAACAAGTTACATAAAGAGATGGGTCTGAATCCATCAAAGGATTCAGGTTTATCACTTTGAGGGATAAGTGCTACAAAGGTGTCACTTAGTGCTCCTATTATCTTCCCCTTGATTCTGGATTCCTCCACTGCTTCCAGAAAATTCTGTCCCAAAATATCAAAAAATTCCAAGAAAAATTCAACTGTCCATCCATCAGGTCTAGGACTTTTTGAAATAGAAAATCCTTTCAAAGTGGAAAATACCTCAAGTAATAAGACTGGAGAAACCATTATTTTCCCCTCTTCCACTGAAAATAGTCTAGAGTAAGTCTGTATTACTTCCAATTGTTTTATAATAGAAAGATCCTCTTAAACTTTAAACATTTTTTCAAAGTATGTAACAACTTCCTTCTCCAAGTCCTTATGTTTAGTTGCCACTGAGCCATCCTCCTTCTTGATCTCCCAAATTCTGTTTGTCTTCTTTCTGAAGTTGGTGAAGGCATGGAAGAACTTAGTATTTTTATCACCAGAGTTTAACCAAGTAATTCTTCTCTTTTGCCTCCAAGTCAACTCTTCTTTGTTTAAAAGTTCCAACTTCCTCTCCTCTTTCTCTATCACCCTCTCCCTTTCATCATCTCTGATAATACCCCCAGGATTGGCAGAGTAAAGGATATCTAGGGCTACTTCAATTTGCACTAGTTCTTCTTTAGATTTTAATTTCTTGTTTTTTTCTCATTTTATAACCAAAGACTTCATGGATTTAAACTTTGTGACTAGTTTTACCATTGGTGAAGTAGAGAGAGGTTCCTCCATATTATACTAGTTGGATAGCACTAAAGAAACAAATTCTGGATGTTTTAACCACACTGAATTAAATTTGAAAGGGATCTTTTTTTTTTTTTGCTGAGTTGGTTCCATTTGGAAAACTACCGGTATATGATCAGATATCTTAACATTAACCACCCAGGTTCTAAAAATGTGCCCTGAATCCAACAACGATTCACTAATTAAAAATTGGTCCAATCTTTTTGCTACATAATCTTGAGTTCCCATGCCATTCCTCCAAGTAGGAAAAATATTTACAAGTTCTAAATCAATTAAACCTTCTTCGTGTATCATCTGATTGAAGTAAGCAGCCAAAGGATCACTTCTAACATTATTTCCCCAAATTTCTCTTGCAGAAATTATGAAGTTCATATCGCCACCCAAAATTAGATTGGACTCTTTTAGAATACCATCTTTTTTTTATAGTGTTCTAGAAACTTTGTCTATCAACATACATCCCATAACAATTTAACAACTTCAAATTCTTATTAATTTGTTTTACGAATCCCTCTAGTAAGATTCCTGCAGGAGTCAAAAAAGCATTGAAATTAGATTTGTTGGGATTCCATGCAGACAGTAGTCCCCCAAACAAACCTTTTGAATCCACAGCATAGAAATCCCACGTAGGGAAAATTTTTGAGAATACCTCTCTCACCTTGAATCCATCGACCATAGTTTCTTGTATCATGACTAGATCTGGTTTAACCATATCAAATAGTCTTTTGAGGGATACATATTTTGGAGCACCCCCCACTCCTCTAACATTTAGTGAGAGTACTATCATTTAATACCTCTCACTAGGGATTTATGTGCTCTAAGTTCCCGTGGACCCTTCGAAACCTTCATGATTAAATTCCTTGCTTGTTCTTTCTCCTTAACGATCTTCCTTGCACTTCTGGTTTTGATTGGCGAGAAATATTTTTCTAGCCCCCCCAAAACAGACCCTTTCTTCACTGAAAGCTCCTTCTTATTCCCCCAACCACCAGCTATAGCAATCGGGAACTCGGGTTTTGTCTTCAGGCTAGAACCAATGAGAGTTTTTCCTCCAGAAAAACTCTATAAAGGGGTTCTACTTAAAACTTCTTTATAAGAAGGTAGTAAGTCTATTAAAGAGTCCTCAATTGTTTGGTTAACAGAATGCTCTAAATAGACAGAGTTCCCAATCCTAGTCGGATCCCCAGGTTCCTTGAAAAAAGTATCAGGTTCATCCAAAATTGTCTCTGCTAGATCATTAGGGTTTTATGATTCTAAGGAAACCTTCTTACCCACCTCCAGAAGAGTATCCTCGAAAAAAAATCCTCCCCCTGCGGTCGAAGCCTCTAACTCTACAGTGTTTAAGACCCCTTCTACAATAGTCACCCCCTCCAAAC
>ML783204.1:303870-316624 GCA_009831015.1 Picea engelmannii | reverse complement strand
TCATATTTGTCGAGGTTCTCATCATTATTCTTTATGTAGCATTTACTCCCAAATACTCTGAAGTGTTTGATTGAGGCAGGTCTTCCAAACCATAATTCATAAGGTGTCTTGTCACTTTGTGGTCTGAGGTGGGCTTTGTTAAGTACATGGACTGCTGTGTGTATTGCTTCTACCTAGTAGGTTTGACCAATGTTCTTCTCATTCATCATTGACCTGGCCATTTCCCGCACTATTCTGTTTTGCCTCTCAACAACTCCATTTTGTTGTGGAGTTCTTGGGATTGTGTATTCTCTCTTGATCCCATGTTCATTGCAGAATTCCTTGAAGTCTCTTGACATAAGCTCTCCTCCCTGATCTGATTTTACTGCCTTTAACTCTTGCCTGTTTGAGTCTTTGTTAAAGCCTTAAATATTTTAAACTTCTCAAATGCTTCAGCTTTTTCTTTGAGAAAGGCAACCCAAGTAAGTCTGGAGTAATCATTGATAATCAGCATGAAGTAGTTTTCTTTCCCTATGACTTCCTGTCTTGATGGTCCACATAAATCCATATGAACTAGTTGGAGTGGTTTCTCTGCTAAAGTAAAGCTCTTGGACTTAAATTGTGTCCTGTTTTGCTTCCCTACTTGACAGGGTTTACACATTGAATCTTGGGGCTTTGATATTCTCGAAAGATCTTTTACTGCCTCGAGGTTTTTGAGTTTGATTAAGTGGTCAAAGTTTAGATGTCTAAGTCTTCTATGCCATAACCAACTTTCATCATGTTTTCTTAGATGACATTCTTCTCTATTTTCTTTCAGCACATATACATTATTTTCTGTCCTTATGCCTTTGGCCACCACTTGTCCTGAGTTTACAGACTTTATCTTGCAGTCCTTGGACGTGAACAACACTTCACATCCTCTGTCACACATTTGACTTACACTAAGTAGATTGTGTTTCAGCCCATCCACAAGTAGAACATCTTGGGCTTTTCCTTTTCCATTACTTAAGCTCACCATCCCTTTGCCCTTTATTTTCCTTGGAGCATCATTTCCAAAGGTTACATTTCCTGATTTGCTTTCACTTAGAGATAGAAACTTGCCTTTGTCTCCCGTCATGTGTTTGGAGCATCCACTATCTATATACCAAGGGTTCGTTTTTCTTTGAGCAGACAACACTAATCCACACTTGTCACTTTCCTTCTTTTTCCAAAAATTGACATTTTCAGCGGGAGATTTCGAATCTGGTTCATATTCCCTTAAACAACAATCAATAGATTTGTGTCCATAGTTATGACAGATGTAGCATTCAATATCATTGTTCAACAAGTCAAACTTATTGGTGCAACGTTGTCTACTCATTGACTGTTGATTATTTCTTGACCTCTTTAGTTGCATGTCCCTGGATTTAATTTGGCAATTGGCAATCCATGATGGTTTGTTACTTGGCTGCATCATTCTTTGTTGTGGCAAGTATTTATTCCTTTGAAATCTTAATTGCTCATGTCTAAGTCTTAGAGAACAATTTACAGCTTTGTGACCAAAGTTAGCACAGTAGAAACAATAGCCATAGAAAAATTCTTTGTACCTAGAAAATTGTTGTCTTCTTTGAGCAAATCAATTTCTTCCAGGCTGATGACACCATTCAACAGTGAGCACATTACTTCTTTGTTCTACAGATTCAGATCTGGCATCTTTTACCTTACTCAACCTGGGCGGCTGATTGTCTTCCTTTGTTTATGCAAGATTGTTATTGTCATTGGTTGTACTTTTGACAAACTTGATGGGTTCTTCATTTCCTGGCTTACCACTGCTTGATCCCTCTTCATACCCCAAGCCAGTTTTCATTTTTGGATTCCTTTGCTGATTTAGAATGGTGGCCAATCCTTCTAAGGCTTTGATATTTGACAGATTCTGATTATACAAGGCTTGAAACTTCTCCATTTCTTTCCTCATTTTCACTACTTCTTGTTCTAATGCTTCACATCTTGCCTTCTTTTCTGATAGCTGTTGTTTCAGAATCTTTTCGATTTTCTTTGCCTCTTCCAATTCTACTTTTAGTAGGACAAGGTCTTCATCAGGTTCTTTACTGTCTTTCTCGAATTGTATCAACAATTGTATTTGCTTTCTATTCTTGATTCTTAGTTTGTCAATCTCTTCCAGTGCACTGATCAGTTCTCCTTCCATGTCAACCACAACTTCTTCTTCATCATTCCCTATGCTTTTATTATCATAATTCTCTTTGTCCATAAGTATGAAGTCATTTAGTTTATCTTTGATAGAGGAGTCATTTTCTTCATCATCTGAAGGATCATCATCATTGTTTACACACATAATTTTCTTCTTAAAGTTTTTCTCTTTAAAGAAATTTCTGTGTTTGTACTTCTCTTCATCGTCACATGTCTGATCCTTTCCTTTGTGGGGACATTTATTTGCAAAATGACCTATCCTACCACAGTTGAAATATTTGAAAGGCAGTTTACCTTTGTATTTGCCTGATCACTTCTTCAGTCTCTTCACAAATTTTTCTTCAATTTCATCAGGCTCAAAATCCTCATTCTTGTCTGCTTTAAATGATGCTTCTCTGGAGGTAGTTTTATCTTTAACTATTCTCATTTCATATGCAGTCAATGTTCCTAGCAGTTCATCAAACTCCAAAGTTTTTAGATCATTAAGTTCTTCTATAGCAAAGACCTTCAGGTTGAACCTATCTGGGAGAGATCTCAAGATTTTCTGAACTAATGGAGGTTCATCAATTGTTTCACCAAGTGCCTTCATTGCATTTACCATTTCTTCAACTCTCATAAAGTATTTTCCAACAATTTCATCTTCCTTCATCTTCAACTATTCAAACTGTATTCTGTAGGTTTGAAGCTTTGCATCCTTTACCTTCTCATTACCCTCATAGCTGCTAATGAGTTTGTCCCACATTTCTTTGGCAGTTCCTAGGTGCATAACTTTTACGAATTCTGCTTCTGCAAGACCACTCAAGATAGCATTCATAGCCTTGGCGTTGAAGCTAAATTCTAGTTTGTCATCCTTATTAGCTAGCACAACTGGCTTTACATAACCAATATCTACCACATCCCAGACATCTGCACCTAACGACATTATGTAGGTTCTCATTCTAACTTTCCAGAAGGCAAAGTTTGTTCCATTGAACAGAGGGGCCTTATTGGTTGAATTTCCTTCATGGCTTGACATGTTTAAGCTCTAGGATCTACCCTTAGATAAAAGGGGCTTGCTCTGATACCAATTGTTGGACAACTGAGGAGGGGGGTGAATTAGTTGTTACCGTTCTTAAACAATTATGCTTCTTTAAAAATATTTACAAGGCACTCAATGATGATCACAATAATGCAGGGAAATAACCAATGGCACATTCAGCATCAGTTACATATATGAGAAACACAAAGACAGATATTTCCCAAGGAAACCCATACAGGGTAAAAACCTCTTCTTCTTTATATGATAAGTATTATTTACATTCTTTACATTATCATACATATGAGAACCAACTCATTGTGAGGCTACAACCTCTGTTTTTCAAGCTGCAACTTGTTGAGAGCACCAACTCTCTATTTTTCTCTAGCACCCACTAGAAGGAAGCACCAACTTCCTGGTTTCTCTAGCACCAACTAGAAGGAAGCACCAATTTCCTGTGTTCAAGCCCCCACTTGAACCTCTGAGCACACCAGTCCTCCCTAGCACCTCCCAACCACCCTGGATTATGAATATGAAATACTGAAACCTATTACAGTGATATAGTGTTCAATAATAGCTTACCAGTCTCATCATTGTTCTACAAGATTTTGCTACTCAGACTTCTTCACTGTCTTCCATCATGCATCCGCTTCCCATTCTGTTCTTCTGCTTTTTATGCTATGTGCTCCATGTCCATTCACTGCATAGTTCTTCTTCTGTTCTATTCAGCTGCTGCACTCTACTCCTTCTTCATGCATGAATCAACAACAACATCCACATCAACTCCAACAGCAACAACAACTCCATCTCTTCTCTGTACCGTGTATATATAGCTTATGTGCACCTTGTGCATGCAATATTTTCCATTCCTCTGCATGCTCACACCGTGCCAATTTCCTCCACATCTCAAGTGCTCTGCCTGATCATCATCACAACTCTTAAGCTTCTCTGGTGGTTCCCACCATGCGTTTAGCATCACTGGGCGTTCTGCTGAGATTCCTTAGCCTCTCTGGTAGTTGAGACTCTTCGTCTTCTCTGGCACAGTCGAGCTTATCCTTTATTTTTCAGTTACAGACTTTAATGCTCATCCACCTGTCAATCCCTCTAAGAATCGTCTTCCTTCATTGGACGAAGCTTGGAGATTCTTCATCTCCTTTGGTGATCACACAGAGGTCTCTTCAAATTCTCTGGTAGAGACCATCAATGGTTTCTAGCAGTTACACTACGAGGAACAATATTAGCCCTCTGATTATGCTCAAATTCACCTGCACCGTTGGATTGGATCCATGTGATCTTGCATTCGTTTCGACATTTCGGCATTCGACAATTCAGCATTCAGGTGACCAAGTGTCTCGACACTCCCAGTCGTGATCCTTGAAAAGGAGCTTGGTTGCTCTAGCTCTTTCTTCCATCTCTCACCGATGTGACCAAGGGCTATGACCACAACCTTTATTCAACAACTGCATTTGGTAATTTCACGTTTCGGCACTTCGACACTCCTGTGGTTATGTTTTTTGCCTCTCCAAGTCATGATTCGTGAAACTCCGAAATGGAGTCAGATCAACGGTCTAGAATCTTGGTGTATTGACGGCCCAAATCTTATTATGAGTTCGCATCTCGTGATTCCTGTGATGGAGGTTCTCGTCACTCCAAGTCGCGATAGGTGAAGCTCCGAGATGGAGCTCAGATCAACAGTTCACGTTCTTGGTGATCCGACAGTCCTGATCTTTTCACGATCTCACATCTTGTTGTTCCTTAGATGGAGGTTCTCGTCTCTCCAAGTCGCGATAGACGAAACTCCGAGATGGAGCTCAGATCAATGGTCCACGTTCTTGGTGATCCAACGGTCTTGATCTTTTCGCGATCTCACATCTTGTTGTTCCTTAGATGGAGGTTCTCATCACTCCAAGTCACGATAGGCGAGACTCTGAGATGGAGCTGGATCAACGGTCCAGAACAAACCTCGATTTGACGGCTAAGATGGTTTTGCAATTTCGCATATCGTGAATTTGAGAGGTTAGGGAACCCCGTTCCTTTGACTTTCCAGTCAACGACATGACAATATTTCGCCACGTGTCCTATGATTCGATGGTCCAGATCTAATCTTGATTCAATGGCTCAGATCATATCACGATTTTGGCATTCTTGTTGCAAAGTGTTTCGACACTCCAACTTCCGGTATTCGAAACCCCGATAGCCAAAACTCCGAAATGGAGTTGGACCACTGCTTCGATCTTGCAATTTAAAGAACGTGCAGGTTCTTCCTGATCCAACGATGGTCAGACCCTGCGCTTAGATCTAACACCAGAGATATGTCCTCCATCTTTGCGCTCCTCCTGTCTGGATTCAGATCTGACGGTCATGGAGAATTCTGAATGGGATCCAACGATCAATGTCGCTTCTCTGCCTGAGCTTACACATCCTCCTTACTTAGAAGAATTTCTAAGTGTTAAAGGCCTCGACCTTTGATCCACCTGAGATTCTGAGTACGCTATCTCTCTTGAGCTTTGGCAATGAGTTAACCTCGTCCCTGGTGCACACCTACGCACTGTGTGCGACTCTGCGCTAATTTACGTTATTCCTGTTTTTCCATCGATGCACACTCTGATCTTGCCACCAATGACAAGCACACACTGTCTGTAAAACATGCCAACATTAAGTTTTCCATGTCTAGTCCCAAAGCTTCCTCCTTGGATCCCTGACAAGTGTGCAATTTACAAAGCTTCCTCCTTGGATGCCTGACAAGTGTGCAATTTACAAGTGAGGGTACTCATCCTCATTATTATGTACTGAGCGGAGCTAGCAAAGTAACTATATTATAGTCGACCATAATTCTAATTATATATAATCCATTAATTTTAATTTTTATACATCAAATTAGCTAATCCAAAACCTGCACAGAACAATCGACCATATTTTAGTACGATACCTAGTATGATGCTTGTAAAAATATTAAAATTCTTTTCATTGGTATATGGTGTTGAAAGACCAAGCGCATTTCATTTATGTATATTTAGTTTTCATTACATAAATCAATTTTCTATCGGCTTGAATGTATCATTAAGAGAGAATAAAGAATAAAGGGGACTGATAAATAAGAGACTTTGTTCTATCAGTTGTCTTTTATTTTTACTTGTAGACCATAATTACACATACACCATACATCATTCGTTGGTTAAATTACAAATCTTTCCCTATTCGAAAAAGGAATGGGAAGGATAAATATATCCTCTTAAGAGTAGGACTGACCCCAGAAAGGATGGGAATGGACTATAGCTTTAGCTAGTCGGTTGTACTTACCACTCCTAATAGCTGGCTTTATCTCTTCTAGGCGTAGAAGAGAGCTTACTTTAACTGGAAGTTCGCTTCTGTAATGAGGATGGGTTAATTTTTTGTAGTGAGGATGGGTTAATTAGTAAAATAATATAGATACTATTGATAAAGAGATTTAAATATTTTCACTTAGTCTCACTATGAGATAATAGAAAATATGGTCATACTTATATATTGTTATATGTAGAAATATCCCTCATAGATCCTCATTATGATGCATTATGTAACATCTATTTACATTTTATATCATATTTATATGTGAAGTTTTGAATTTATAACGTGTATGATTATTAAAAAAATAATATATTGCACTTTAAATGAATGAAAAAGGATTTATCTTTTGTTTTGACTAAGACATATTTCTTCATACCTAATTCCTAAAAGTTAGCTAGTTCAAAAGGAATCTTAGTTTCGTTTCAATTGTTTCCAATCAAATAATTTCATGTATTTAACAATTTCATGTATTTAACAAGGTAGGGACTAGCTATCAAATAATTTAAATTATTTAACAATAATTTTATGTATTTAACAAGGTAGGGACTAGCTATCAAATAATTTAATGTATTTAACAATTTAACCTATTTAACAAGGTAGAGTGTATTTAACAATAATTTCATGTATTTAACAATTTAATATATTTAACATTTAACAAGGTAGGGATTAGCTATCAAATAATTTAATGTATTTAAACAAGGTAGGAATTAGCTATCAAATAATTTAATGTATTTAACAAGGTAGGGACTAATTGCTAAGCATCTATTTCCCTTGTTTTTAAAGTTTCAATACATATTTTTTTATAAAACTTCAAGCTGACCAGAATTTAAATTGTTGTTATTTTTCAAAAGAAACTTTGAAAAATAAAATCCTTCCTTCAAACTTTTCACAAGTAATTACTAGTTGCTAATATATCACATATAAAATCCCTCCTTCAAACTTTTCACAAGTAATTACTAGTTGCTAATATATCACATACAAAGAATAGAATGAAAGAAAAGCAAAAAAAATCAATAATATAAATTGAAATCTTCTTACCCGAGTTTGGAAAGTGGGATCTTGGATAGTGATCTCCACCCAAACTAACTTACTTGTGTAAGTGTCATGCTCATACTAGTTTGATTTTTTTAGTTTATTATCTTTAACTTTTATATTCCTAATGAACATCTTCATGATTATTCTAATATTTTTATATTTTAATGTAGGCACGGTATATAGTGTTAGATTTATCGGTTTACTATGTATTACTTTCTTGTTGAACATAAATATTTTAAAGATTTATAAAGTAATATATTATAATTTTATTTATTTATTTTTTAAATATTTAAAATTATTTATTTTACATGGTATTGACCATTTAAATTGGGGCCTAATTATTGTGGTGACGTTTTTAGAATTGATAAAATTATTTATGAAATTCCATTCTCGCATCGCATCTTAAGCATGAAAAAGAATAGACGATTCGTAGTGGGCACGTAATTCAGATCAATGCTATGAATGAGAGTCTCCCTATGTATTGGCTTAATGTCAAATTCAAATCTCCGTCATCCCACCCACCATTGCTTTAGACTAACTCGGAGTGAAAAAAGTAAGCACATCACGTCGACAACTAAAACAAGGCTACGTGGCAGCGTAGTCCCTACCAACAAGGTTACAAATTAAATTGTGGAAAATGTGGTCGAATTGTAAATGAAGGAAGTGTTCGGTGCAAAATGTATATCACGGAAATGTTGTGTGCAACATGTATATCACGAAACATGGGGCATAAAATTTCGTTAGCGCTAAGGTGCGACCCTGCAGAGCAAGGTAAATTGTGGAAAATGGGGTCGAATTGTAAATGATGGAAGTGTTCGGTGCAAAATGTATATCACAGAAATGATGTGTGCAACATGTATATCACGAAACATGGGCCATAAAATTTCGTTAGTGCTAAGGCGCGACCCCGCAGAGAGATAGGAAACTGCAACGAAGATGTGGCAAGCAGCATGAAGCACAGGTGGTATCCATGCAGTAAATAACGCTTGGCATGTAGAGCACTATTTATTTTTTGAAAGTATATAACAAAATACAATTTGTTCATAGTGGAAGAAAAAATTTGGAAATTTATCCATGTAGTAAATGGCGCTTGGCATGTAGAGCACCATTTATTTTTTGAAAGTATATAACAAAATACAAATTTGTTCATAGTGGAAGAAAAAAATTGGAAATTTTAATGCATTTGTCATATAGACTGTTGAAAGATAAAAATGTATGAGGAAATAAATTTAAAAGGAGATAAGAAAACTGTTTTATTTGAAATATGTCAAAAAATAAAAGTTTGTTACTACTGGAAATTTTGAAATATATATAAAAATAAAAGTTTGTTACATACTATTGGAAATTTTGAAATATATAAAAAAATAAAAGTTTGTTACATATTAATGGAAATTTCAATGCGTTTGTCATGTAGACTGGGATTGGGGATCCCACGGACCATTAGAGAAATATGTACAAGAAAAAGGATTGTAGAAAGAAGATAGAGTGCAATACCTGCAAAAAAAATAAATTGAAAGGTATAAGTGTTTTCCTACACATTTCTATTTAAAAAAGCGGAATAACTAGGTTGATAAACAAAGTAGGATGCGATCAGTAGACTTACAGTGATGGTGCATATGAGCCATTTGGCTATTTGCTTGCGTCTTTTGTTTCATTGATGTCATTGACGGCTGTTGGAATCCTGGCAACTGCCTGTTTCCTTTCGTCGGTGGACTGCTTCAATTCCCTTTCGAGCCATTCTTCAATGTAGCTTCTCATTGGGGCGATGTTGATCTCATTTCGGATTTTTATGTTGAAAAGATCGTTTTCTAATTCTCGGAAGTTGATAGAAAGATTACATAGAGTCTGATGAATTTCCTCATTCTGTACTGAATAGTCGACTAACTAGTCGTTGACGTGAGCTTGATCATATTCAAGGATGCTGTAAAACTTTTCCAGAGACAATGCATTAAACATATCACCCTTTTTATCGAAATCTTGCCTAGTTAAGGGAAAGGAGTTTGCGATTAAGTCAAGGTCTTGGAAGTCGTTGGTATTTCTGGCTAAGTTTATTCTTGATAGCCTTGTGAATAATTTGTCTTTCTTTGATATGGCTTGTTCACATGACTTAACAATGAAATGCAGGTTCTTCACTTTTTCTTTCCAGCATGCATTTAATTGATCAATCCGATTTTTGGATGGAAGATCTTGTTGTCTTCTTTTTGTTTTTGTCATATTGTTGACAATGGTGCCAAAAGGAAGGACCGTGTTTAAATATAAATTTTCTTCATCTTTTAACTCCGCCTGCAAATGTTCGAACAAACTATGTGCCTTGGTTCCAAGGGAAGTGATGGTTTGTGATGTTTTCCATGCCTCAGTAACCAGTTCCATTATTTTCTTGATATTGTTCTCCACATATCCTCTACAGGATGTGAGGAGGCCGGAGGCTGCTTTTAATTTGGTTGTAGGGGTGGAAGGCATGTCTATTTCCAAAGGATTGACAAGAAATGGCATAGGAATCAAAGCCTCTTCCAATTCCTTGACCCGGTCCTTCAGTCTGGAATTCTTGGCCTCGATGCCTCCAATGGAATCATGAAGTGCATCTCCGCTTGCCTTGTGAAGTTGACAGATTTGGGATGTCCGCATGTTGGCAAGGTCAACCTCTGAATGAGATCTTCCTTTCTTATTTTTTACATTTTTTTTCTCAATTATCATTTTTTTGGACTGGCTGTCAAAAACAATGCTCTGGAACATGAAGGATTCATCTTCGTCAAAATTTTCGGTATTAGATATGTCCATTGGATGACTATGCTGGATGGCATCTCTGCGCTGATCAAGGTAGTGGAGCATGCTATCCAGATTAGTGTCAAGCTCCATGTTCTCACTCTAAATTTTCGGCTCTTCCGCCTATCCCACATTTTTTTTTCTCTTTTTGTCTACTGGAAGCTTGTGAGAATTATTAATTTTAGAGTGAGGAGGGTCGTTATCTCCTCCTCCGTTTGAAGAAATATGAGTTTCTTTTTTGCTATGGTGGGCCATTGGAGAGATGCTCTGGGATGTCGTACTTTTTGGAGTGCTATTTTCTGATTGAACACTCTTGTCACCAAGGCCTTTCCCACATTTGCAGATTTGCACTGTGTCTAGATCGCCAGCATCAGAAGCAGGAGCATTGTCGCCAATGTCTCTGTTTTTGGGCAGGTGTTTTTTGAAAAAAACAATCGTCGAGGCCAAGTGTTTGTAAATGTTGTCAAAAAATATTATCGGGGTTGAACCCTCTTATTCTTTCATCATATCTTAGGTTGAATATGCTAGAATGTGCTGCGAATTCGTCAATTTTGTTGATGTTTTTCAACACGAATTCCCCTACTTTCCAAGGAAGAGGAATAAACTGTATTTTTATCTTATTTTCCAATAGATGCAACCATTAGTTGTATTGTTGTGCTACTTCCGCAACAAAAATTTTGTCCGTAATGTGACATGGAAGGAGAGCAGGTTTTTCCGTGGAGCCAAAAATTCTTATCACAGTGTAATTATCTGTTAAGCCCTAATGTTGGCTCATTACCCCTTAATTGGGGCATATTATATTAGTAATGTTATTTTATTTATGTCAGCTTTAGGCCATTAGTTGTAATTATACCTCCTAGTCTCCTATATATACCAAGGAGACATTTTTCATTTTGAATCATCTGGTACTTGAACATTTAAGTGGGGTAAAAGGAGGTTGCCCCCTCGAAGAGGCTTATTATTTGAAATTATCTCTGTTTTAAGGCATTGAGTACTTTTCCTGAGGTTTTTCCATGATATATTGATGTTTGGTTCTTAACATATGGTATCAGAGCTCAAGGTCTTGGGGTTTCGCTGCTACATCTGAGACACCGTGGCATTTTCGCTATAACTTTTTTTCTACAACGTTTCAAAAGGAACCGCTTGGAGGGTATTTAGTAGATGGATCAAGTTACGTTGGGTTCAAAATTTATCTCCTGATGCCTTATAATTATAGAGATACAACCTGTACAAGATAGGGTTATGGAATCATCCTGAAATGAGTCATTGCGGAATTTTCGCTATAAAAAAGTTTCTGTAACGTTTCAGACCCTGAAATCTAGAGGCCATTTACATAAATTAGTAAGGTATCTGTGGTAAAAATTTCAGCTTCTGGGTAATCTTAAATTTGTAGATACACCTTGTGTAAGATAGGGTATCTGACTAGTCCTATTGACTAGTCTCAAGAAGGTGTTCCAGGTAAAACAATAATAAATTCTTCCTAGAGTATCCAAATTGAGTGGGACTGGTTGCATTGGATCGTGGATAGTATGTAGTATTTTGGATGTGAGTTTCAGAATTTGATATCAATTATTTTGTGCGGGGCATTCTATACAAGTGATATCTCCTGGAAAGGACAAAAATCGGCAAGTTGTGAGGAAGTTACCGTAAATTCCACTTGGCACATCCAATTTTGATCAGACCTGCGGCATTGCAGAGAAGAAATATCAGAGAACTACCTAAAAGAAAGTTTCATACCCAGAAGGGATGAAACTTGGGAAATAGAACAGAATAAATATTGTCTAGCAGAACCACCTCAAAATCAAGACTCAAAAGTGATATTTGGCCAACATGCCACCCAAAAAGGGACCTTCTACACCAAATAAGCCTCCAAAAAATCCTAATTGGACTCTTGATGGAGGTGAAGAAATGTGTAGGGACATAAATGATTTACAAAAGAAGACAGTAACTAAAGATGAACTACAAGAGATGATGGATTCAATGGAAGCTAAGTTGGATACTAGGATGGATTCAATGGAAGCTAAGATCATGGAAGTAATGAAAAATTTTGTAACAGAGAAGACACCCAAAAGTGAAAATGCATTCCATGAAATTCATGATGAGGACACAAGGAAGGTGAATCAAGAATGGAGAAATTCCAACTTTGGTTTGAAGACCAACCACGTTCCTAAGATTGATATGAGGAAGTTTGATGGAAAGGACCCAATCACATGGATACTTCAGATAGCAATTCTTTGATCTCCATAATTTGCCACATACACAAAATGTACGAATTGCTTCTTTATATTTAGAACCTAATCAATTTGTTTGGTATCGATGGCTTTTTTCCCGCAAATCGCTCGTCACTTGGACAATTTTCACGGAAGAAATGATAGCACACTATGAGGATACAAGGAGCAATACCTTCTTTAGCCAATTGATAAATCTCAAGCAAAAGGGTTCAGTTAC
>ML783204.1:281960-298165 GCA_009831015.1 Picea engelmannii | reverse complement strand
ATATATAACATTTTTTTTTTCTTTTATTATAGACAAGTGTGAAGGTCACAGAGATGGGGGAGAGCAAGGAACGAATGGCAAGGTATGAAAAGTGGTTGGACGTGATTCAAAAAAGGGTTACGGGGATACTCAGGAGAGACGAGTGTTCCACGATCAAATTTTATGTATCGGAATTTTTTACTGTAAAACATGTAAAACGGAAGAGAGCATGATGGGGAAGTTCAGTGGCCAATTTGTATATTTGCGGAATTTCAGGAAAGTGGCTAAGTATGGAATAGGGAAACGTTCGACCAAACTCGTTCTCGGAAGCGAGGATTGAAGTTTTCATGAACAGACCAACCCGATGACGTGCAAATGACATTCCATGATGTTTGAAATTAACACTTGCTAATTGCATGCCTCGAAATAAGATCTTATATATAATTGCTAATTGCTAATTGCAAAAGGGATGGGCACATGAAACAACGATTAGGAACTGAATATTTCTTGAATCCCCCAAACCAATGATCCACGAAACAAATTCGAAGAAATGGTGAAGTATGGAAAGCAAACAGACGAGCTTCAAAATGGGGTGACAATAGTTCCACAAAAGACGTGAGGACCCGACGGTTAAATTATATTTCTCGGAAGTTTTCAGTGAAAAATGTATACCACGGAAGAGGGCATGATAGGTAGATTGTAATATGGAAGAGGGTATGATCTAAGTCTAGTTGTAAATTTGTATATCGCGGAAGTGACGGTACTGTTCGAAGGTCATGGAACAACAGAAGTCCAATCTAGAGCCCGCCTACTGGGAATCCACAGTCAAAGAAGTGTTTGGGTATGGAATGGAGAAGTGGTCGGTCGGTGTCGCGATATAAGAGCACGAGTGCAAGTGTGAACCCGCAAGTCTGTCCACTCGTGTAGACAGACATTTTCGAAATAACCAATAAGTGACGAGAAAGATAAAGTTCAGGGAAAAGAGAAACAGATATTTGGCTAAGTATAGAAGACAGAAAAGAAGGGCCAATATATTCACATTTGTAATAGATATCCCATTTTCCTACCAAGATATATACTTGGAAAGAAGTGTGAAGGTGGCAGGCATAGGAAACAATGACTAGGAATATGATCAATGAGTTTACTTGGTTCTTGGTTGTATGCTTCATCTGTCAATTTGTGTATCGTGGAACTCCGAGTCATTTTTTTAGCCATCCAACCCGCAAGTCCGACTGTCAATTTGTATAGTGTGGAACTCTAGGTGTTGTTTGTAGGACACATAACTATAGAGGAAATGATTTTCCCTTTAATATAGCTTCTGTGACACAAATGTAGTATGGCTCGTTTTAGCACTTTTCCATTCGTAAACAATGGCAATATTGAGCCCACTAGCCATGGAGTCTGTGTGTCAATTTGTATATCGCGGAGCTCCGAATGTTGTTTGGAGGTCATGGAAAAATAGAAGTGAAATGTTGAGCTAGACATCGCGCAAGTCCACATGTCAATTTGTATATCGCAAAACTCTGGGTGCTACTTGTAGGACAAAGAAAAATAGAAGGCCAATTTAGAGAAAGGGGAAGTTCTCGGTCAAAACACGTGAATCCGCCAAGCCACACAAAAAGGCATTTTCGGAAGAAAACGATTAAGTAAACAGGGAGAGAAACTACAAGGGATAAAAGAGTGGGGAAATAGAAAGGCAGAGGGCAATTTTCATAAGCACGAATTGGTTTCAAACAAGCCCATTGTTTCAAAACCATCATTTTCTACTAATTGTCAGCAAATGCTTTGTTGAAGATTAGATTTTATTGCAACCTGTGGGTGTAAGTATGTTCTTGATACATTCTTCCATGACTGTAACATATTAACTTAAGTATTAAACTTCATTTTCTACTAATTGTCAGCAAATGCTTTGTTGAAGATTAGACTTTATTGGAATGTGTGGGTGTAAGTGTGTTCTTGATACATTCGTCCATGACTGCAACATATTAACTTAAGTATTAAACTTCTTGCGTTATGGGTTGTTAGCATTAAAACTTAATAACTGCATGTCTAGAAACAAGAATGACGATTTTGCTGCAACATTGTACTTTGGTATTGCTATGTTTTATCTGCATTACGAATAGAATTGAATGTTTGTTTGAAACTGTGTGTAATCCATTTTTTGTTTGCATAAAAGCCTAGTGGATTGACATAGTACATTGTCATATAATTGTTAGATGTTCCATATTAGAATAAATAACCTAAGTAAATACAATATTGAAGAACTACAAGACCACCAAACCATGCTAATGAGAACATGCGTTAAATCCAGAAAATAAGCAGCAACGAAGACTCCAAGGCAATTTTTTTTAATAACAAATCCATTAAAAAAAAAAGAAAAACATCGAGTATTGTACATCTATCCTTACAAATTGGACCCAGTTCTTCGAGCCAAAACATTGAACGTATTTTCCACAAACACAGGCACAGGATCTACAGTATGCAGGATCCTTGCATTTTTCTCCTCGATGAATCATCCATTGGTAAAATTGATAGTTTTCAGAAGCTTCCCTTGAGGAAGAAGACGAAAAACGTTGTAGGGAAAATGGAATAGCCCTTAACTGAAAGTTAGGACACAACTAGAAACTGCCTCTGCACAGTTGAAAAAACTTCAAGGACATAGGTTGCACATGCAATTTCAGAGGCCCAAATTAGTCCATTCTGGGTGGAAGGAGATGACTAGTACAAATATGCCTTGCACCTGTGAGTGTTCTGGACCTGATTCCCGAAGATGTTAGTTGTATATCCAAAGAATAGGACAATAGTCCCGCAAGTGAATAATTTTTTGGCTTGAAATATATCTCTAGGAGCATCAACATATCATTTATTTACAGTGAAACTCTTCCACCCAGAACGAACTAATTTGGACCTCTGGAATTCCTACTTTTGAGCTGCAAAGAGGTTATTGCGTTCAACGTCGGTTTCTTTTTTGAAACTCGTTTTGGTGTTATCAAGACCACCATCACTGAGCCGGGAAGTTCTGATCGATATGGTTGATTTCAATTTGGGCACAGGAGTGGGAACAGTCTCTGCATTGGCATCATCCATTGCCTTATCATCACCCATTAGATCATCTTCGTCCAGCTCGGAATCCATGACATCAACCTTTGCGCCAACTATCAATGCAACTGGGCAGGTTCTCTGAGCAGGCAGGGTTGCCTTGGAATTCTTTGGCTTGAAATATATCTCTCAGTGTACCAAGGGACCATCTCCTTTTTTTCTCCTGGGCGGAGGGAGATGAGTAGTAAGAATATGCCCTGGAATAGTGGAACCTCTGGCCATTATGCCTGAATATGTTTACTGTATCTGGACAAAACTGTTGCCACAAGTTAACAAGAATTTACGTTTTCTCCAGATGTTGTTTGAAATGAAAATTGGGGAGGGATAATATAACCCTCTGCAAATTATGGTTTAATGCATATCAATGGAATATCTCCTTGAGCCTTTCACTGATCAATGAAAATATCCAAGGTTCGTGAGGAATGAGCTATTACCATTAAAGCTCACTAATTTCATATTTAGAAAAAAGTGTGAAGGTTGCGGTGATGACGAAGAGAGATTTCTTAAAGGTGCCAACCTGCCGGCGCACAAAAACAGATTGCATCATGTTTGAAATGAATACTTGGAAAGGATGATACTCTTCTTCGCAAATCATGGTTTAATTCGTAGTAATGACAAATCTTCTCCGACCTTTTGGAAATTAATAACAATCTTAACAGTTCCTGCAGGATGAACTACTAGCATTAAAGATTAATTATTGCATATCTGGAAATAAGTACGAAGGTAGTGGTGATGGCGAATTGCGATGAAGCATTGTACATTTCGTGCACCCGCCAACCCGTGAAATAGATTCCAAGAAATGCCTAAGTATGGAAAGTGGTCGGGCGGGTTACAAAAAAAAAGGGTAGAAGATATACCCAAGAGACATGAAGGGCCGATGGTCATATTGCATCTCAGTGACATATATCGGCTGTCAATTTGTATGTCGTGTAATTTCGGGTGTTGTTTGTGCGTAGGGGAACAACGGAAGCACAATGTCGAGAGGGAAATTTGTATATTGTTGAACTTTAGGTTTTGTATATAAAAGCATGAGACATTCAGAAAAAGGACCAAGTAAATAGAAAGTGAAAGCATACGAGATGAAGGGGAATTTGTTTGCTAATTTGTAAATCGCGGAAGTTTGGGTGCTAGTTGCAGGGGATGGAATAATGGAAACACAATGTTAAACCCGCCTATGTAGGAACCCACGATTCAAAAAGTTTGTTCAATATGAAATGGGGAAGCAGTTGGTCGGGCTGGTGATATAAAAGTAACAATGGAAATATGAAGATACAAATCCACCAAATCCTGCACCTAGACATTTTCCAAAAAAATGAGTAAGTAAAGAAAGGGAAAGCAGAGAGAAAAGAGAAAGTGGATGGCAATTTTTGGAAGTGGGAATTGGTATTAACAGTAACTATGGAGTGCATTAAACATGTTAACAGGTTCTTCAATCAAGGAATAGATACAACGAGCGATGTTTATAGTTTCTAGGATCTGTTTGTATAAGAGAAGCATTGAAAAGTTACAAGACAATCATTTTTTGGATGTTTAAGTAAATTTTTTGTACTATTAGCTTCACCACAAGTATAACAACATCGAATTTGAATTTTAATGTCCTCTCATTCATATGATTGTTCCATTAGACTTCGCATAGTATATATTCTTTTATTTCAATTTGTTTGCTAATTTGTGGGCCGCGGAAGTCATGGTGTTGTTTGTAGGCGACAGAACAATGGAAACACAATATTGAACCCACCTATCCAGTAACTTGCCTATTCAGAAAACCACGAGCCAAATTTTTTATACAATATGAAACGGGGAAGCCGTCGGTTGGGCTAGTGATATAAAAGAAAGTGAAATCTGAAGACGTGAATCCACCAACTTCCGCACCTAGAAATTTTCCAAAAAATGAGTAATACACACTAAATATGTACTATAAAGTATGAACATGAGATTTTATAGAGCATGTATGGATCCCACATTTCATACTAAGCCACTTTTTGGATCACGGGTTCTCGAGCTAGCAGGATCAAAATTGGGCCTCTATTGTTCCGTGGCTTACAAATAGCATCCATAATTCCACGATATACAAATTGACAAGCAGACCTACGGGCTAGCTGGGTCAAAATTGCACTCCTATTGTTTCGTGTCATACAAACAACACTCGGAGTTCCGCGATATACAAATTGATAGATGGACTCCAGGGCTGGCAACCTCAAGATTGCGATTGTTTACAGATGGTAATCCATATCAACTATTTAACATTATCTAAAAACATTATTTTCAATACTAAATTGTTAATATTAAATATTGATATTGTACAATTTAATTAGACAAAAAGGTTTGTACAATATGAAACGGGGAAATGGTCGATCGGGCTGGTGATATACAAGTAAGTGAAATCTAAAGACGTGAATCCACCAACTTCCGCACCAAGAAATTTTTTGAAAAAACGAGTAATACATAATATGTACTTTTAGAAAGTACGGACATGAGATTTTATAGAGCATGTACGGATCCCACATTCCATAGTTAGCCACTTTTTGGATCGCGGGTTCTCGGGCTGGCGGGCTCAAAATTAGGCCTCTATTGTTCTGTGTCCTATAAATAGCACCCAAGAGTTTCGTGATATACAAATTGACAGGCGGACTTGCGGGTTGGCTGGTTGAAAATTGCATTTCTATTGTTCCGTGTCCTTCAAACAACACTCGGAGTTTCACCATATACAAATTGACAGATGGACTCCAGGGTTGGCGGGCTCAAGATTGCGATTGTTTATGGATGGTGATCCCTATCAACTATCTAACACTGCCTAAAAACATTATTTTCAATACTAAAGTATTAATATTAAATATTGATATTGTACAATTTAATTACATAAAATTATTAAAGGATGTTAAATATCTTATTTAAAAGAAAAACCTGTGTATTTAGAAACTTGCGTTCCAATTTTTTTTTATAATATGAAATGGGGAAGAGGTCAGTCGAGCTGGTGATATAAAAGTGGGTGGAAATCTGAACACGTGTATCCGTCAAGTTCCACACCTAGCAATTTTCCCAGAAACGAGTAATACATACTAAATATGTACTTTTATAAAGTATGGGCATGCGATTTTATAGATCATGTACGGATCCCTCATTCCATACTTAGCCACTTTTTGGATCGCGGGTTCTCATGATGACTGGCTCAAAATTGGGCCTCTTTTGTTCCGTGCCCTACATATAGCATGCAGAGTTCCGCGATATACAAATTGACAAGCATACTTGTGGGCTATTTGAATTTTAAGGGCCTCATGTTGATATGATAGCACAATTGGACTTGGGCCAGTTTATATTCATTTATTACAATATGAAATGAGGAAGCGATCGGTCGAGATGGTGATATAAAAGTAAGTGAAATCTAAAGACGTGAATCCGCCAACTTTCGCACCTAGAAATTTTTCGAAAAATGAGTAATACATACTAAGTATGTACTCGTATAAAGTATGAACATGAGATTTTTATAGAGCATGTATGGATCCCGCATTCCATACTTGGCCACTTTTTGGATAGCAGGTTCTCAGTCTGGCAGGCTCAAAATTGGGCCTCTATTGCTTCGTATCCTACAAATAGCACCCAGAGTTCTGTGATATACAAATTGACAGGTGAACTTGCGGACTGGCTGGCTCAACATTGCACTTCTATTGTTCTATGTCTTCCAAACAACACTCGGAGGAAACGAGTAATACATACTAAATATGTAATTTTATAAACTATGGACATGAGATTTTATAGATCATGTATGGATCCCTCATTCCATACTTAGACACTTTTTGGATCACAGGTTCTTGGGTTGGCAGGCTCAAAATTGGGCCTCTATTGTTTCGTTCCCTACAAACAGTACCCATAGTTCCACGATATACAAATTGACAAGTGGACTTGCGGGCTGACTGGCTCAACATTGCACTTCTATTGTTCCGTGTCCTCCAAGCAGCAGTCGGACCTCTGCGATAGAAAAATTGATAGACGGACTCCAGGACTAGCGGGCTCAAGATTGTCATTGTTTACTGATGGTCATCCTTATCAACTATCTAACATTATCAAAAAATATGATTTTCAAATACTAAATTATTAATATTAAATATTGATATTGTACAATTTAATTACATAAATTATCAATATTGAACTCGCCTATTCAGAAAAACCGTGAGCCAAAAAGTTTGTACAATATGAAACGGGGAAGCGGTTGGTCGGGCTAGTGATATAAAAGTAAGTGAAATCTGAAGGTGTGAATCCGCCAACTTCTGTACCTGGAAATTTTCTGAAAAATGAGTAATACATACTAAATATGTACTATAAAGTATGGACATGATATTTTATAGAGCATGTACGGATCCTGCATTCCATACCTAGCCACTTTTTGGATTGCATTTTCTCGGGCTGGCGAGCTCAAAATTGGGCCTCTATTGTTCTGTGCCATACAAATAGCACCCAAAATTCCGCGATATACAAATTGACAAGTGGACCTGCGGGCTGGCTGGCTCAACATTGCACTTCTATTGTTCTGTGTCCTCCAAACAAGACTCAGAGTTCTGTGATATACAAATTGACAGATGGACTCTAGGGCTGGCGGGCTCAAGATTACCATTGTTTACGGATGGTAATCCCTATCAACTATCTAACATTATATAAAAACATTATTTTCAATACTAAATTATTAATATTAAATATTGATATTGTACAATTTAATTAGACAAAAAAGTTTGTACAATTTGAAATGGGGAAGCAGTTGATCGGGATGGTGATATAAAAGTAAGTGGAAATCTGAACACGTGCATCCACCAACTTCCACACCTAGAAATTTTCTGAGAAATAAGCAATACATACTAAATATGTACTTTTATAAAGTATGGACTTGAGATTTTATGGAGCATGTATGGATCCTTCATTCCATATTTAGCCACTTTTTGTATCGCGGGTTATTGGGCTGGCAGGCTCAAAATTGAGCCTCTATTGTTCCTTGTCCTACAAATAGCACCCAGAGTTCCGTGATATACAAATTTACAGGTGGACTTGAGGGCTATCTGGCTCAACATTGCACTTCTATTGTCCCATGTCCTCCAAACAACACTCAGAGTTTCGTGACATACAAATTGACAGATGGACTCCAGGACTGGTGGGCTCAAGATTGCGATTGTTTATGGATGGTCATCCTATCTAACATTATCTAAAAACATTATTTTCAACTACTAAATTATTAATATTAAATATTGATATTGTACAATTTAATTACATAAAATTATCAAAGGATGTTAATCACTTATTTTAAAAAAAATGAAGGAAACAAAACAAAGATTTTTAAAATTCTATCACCGCAAGCATAACAATGACCAATTTGAATTTTAAGGGCCTCTTGTTGATATGATAGCACAATTGGACTTCGCATAGTATATACTCTTTGATTTCAATTTATTCCAGGAGATTAATTTTACCAAGTTCATCGATCAAGGAAAAATGCTAAAACAAGCCACATACTACATTTGCGTTAGAGTGCCATAGAGATTATGAGGCGGATTTGCGGGCTAGCTGGCTAAAAAATTGCAATTCTATTGTTCCGTGTCCTCCAAACAACACTCAGAGTTTCGTGATATATAAATTGACAGACGAAGCATACAACCAAGAACCAACTAAACTCCAAAGAGGCCGCAAGAAAGTTCCCACAAGGTTCCATAAAGTAGGATGGATCGACCTTTGCATCAAACAATTTGATATACAAAGAAAAGATGTCACGGCATTCGTTTTCTCTTACATCTGGTATATGTTCCCAGTAGAAAATAACCGGGGCCATGGGATATATGGGGTTTGTTGCCATGCTTCCCATTTTTAGACCGAACAATCTTATGCGCATGCAATCCCAAGTAGTCAAGTCTGACGAACATTCATATGGATGTTGAAGAAATATTACAAAGACACATGAGATATTTTCATTTCCTACCAAAGTTTGATATTTTTTTTTTCCCTTCTTCAGTTGATATGCAAAATTTCATTGTCCTCATTTAAGGTAAACTTGTTGTGTATCCAAAATTCATGCATCATGTAGACACTGCTTACCTTTTTTTTCTGTAGATATGTTTCATACAACAATTCTGCCAACTTAGGAAGCACATTTTGTAACAGAGGTTGCCTAACCGTATAATGCACGTTTGTGTTGCCCACGGTTCGAATGGCAGCATTGAGGCAATGTCCATATATATATGGACATTTTTCACCTCATCGCAGACAATCAATCGTATCATCACTTATCAAAGCGGAGGCAGAAGAAGGCGAGTTGCATTTTGCACATACAGGTTCAAACGGGGCCGAGTACGCATTCGATACAACTAAAACACCTTCAACCTGGGAACGCGAGCATAGGAATTAATACATTGAACAATATAATACACAACTGCACCGCCCCTCTTTAAAAATAATAAAAATAAATAAAACAAGCCGCAAAAATTTGGTGAAGGTTATTTGTATAAGCAAAGTGAGGATGATTTTGTGGATGTATATGCACAACAGTTGTAGAGGTAGCTAGTTTCTTCAGATCCTGTTCTATATCTACTCATAACTCTATTACAAACGCAGCATGGGTTGTCTGAAAGATCCTTTCTCTAACATCCCTTTTCTTTGTTATATTTTTGAAGAGCATAAGTGGAATCTTCCCTTTATGCAATTGTTTCTCCATTAAAGAAAACAAATTTGAATAGGTATTGAACAATTGTAGCTGCAACATGGAACAATGCAATATTTGTGTAACTTACTCGAGATACATGCACATGCAAAAGTAAAGGACAAAACTGGATATGGAAAGCAGTACCATTGCCTTGTCGTTGTCCAACTCTCCATCCTTTATATGGAGAATGTGTTGCGAGCCAAGTTTTCTCACCAGTGTGACAACTGCACCAATGGTTCTGATTGGGTAAATATCACTTCTCTGTGCAAGCTGGTTGATAGTCACGTCCGGGACAAAATAATATTTTGAACAAACAATGGGAATTTTTTCCACAATACTTGTTTTGTTGAGCGAAATAATCTGATCACAATCACCACAGTCATATACTGTTTTGGGAAATATATTAAAATTTGTAATGGATATCCCATTACCCGACAATATCTTTTCTGCATGTTTCTGGACAAGTTGTGTAGGAATAGTCAGTGTCACTGTCATCATGGCCTCCTTGTCTATCATGTTAGCATGCATAATGGATCTAGTTTTGTTTTACTTGTCCAAGTAGGTGCTATAAACGACCATTATGTCCCCGACGAACACTTGTCCAATTCGGCGACTGTTCAAGCCCTCTATTGATAGTACTTTGGGTGTTACAACTCTAGACCTGGTGACAATTTTTAACAGGAAAACTAAAATGAATGGTAGTGTGCATTTTTTATTTTGTATTCTTCTTTCACTGGCATAAATCTACAAGTACACGCATAGCTTTGATGAACCATGGAGCGAGAGTTTTGTGACCACACCTCTTAGTCTGCAGAAAATGAACTATGTTTAGCATCTCGCTTATACTTGTTGATACTTCATGTGAACTGCAAACCATGTATTGTAGATGACATCAACATATTCACCATGCCATATATGAATAAATAGACAAGGATATTTGTTTGGTAAACATACTAAGAGAAGAGCATATGGATCTTTACCTTTGGCCTTGTCGATCTACTGATGTCTCAGATGACTGACTGCTCATGGCCATGTCACTAGTCCAACTTTTTCTGATGCAAGAATGTGCAGATGAACATCAGGACTAAACAAGCATATGCATTGTATATTTTCCATCAGAAGGACTAAATAAGCGTAAATTTGTATGCATCTGATTTGTTTAACTAGAAAAATGTGTAACAGTAAATAGGGCGTGAGGGTGGGGCACCACGGACAATCTGTATATCACGGACCCCTGGAAGCCAGGGGAGAAATATTGAACCCACCAGCCCGGCACCTGCAATCGAAAAAGTGGGTAAGTATGGAATAAGGTAGAAGCGTGACCATAGATGTGAAACCGTTAGTCTACCAACCGATGCACCAAGGCATTTTTGGAAAGACCACTAAGCAGATCAATTAGAAAACAAAAGGGATAATAGAAAATGGAAAAAGTAGAAATAGGGAGGGCAAAAAGGCCCATTGCTCCCAAGCCATTTTTTCAAGTCTAATTGTAACACACCCACTATCATAATTTTTAAAAACTTTGGATTAATCTCCCATAAGTGAGAAATCTCTAGAAAACCGACATTTGCGAAATGCCAACCCCTAGTTAAATATCGGGATTCGGGGTTTCTAATGTCAAACTCATTCACCCCTATGACTCGTGTTCCTCCGAATTCCGATGTGTTCCTCACGCATTAGCTCCCCAGGCCAAGCCTGTGGTTCACTGCCTTTGCGGCCGTGGTCTTACCTCCTTTCGGGACAACTCCTATCGGAGTTTCGGGTTTCCTGATGTCGCGATGCACATGCCTTCGTAAATTCCAATTCCCCGATCCCCGATGCCACCTGGCGTGATCTCACGACCAAGCTTGATCTTCCAACATTTGTCCCTTGTTTCGGCGCCTATGGCCCACACTCCTTATGATGGCGTGGAGTGACACCTGTCCTCCACTGGAGTGCTATAACTAGGGGACCATCGCGTTTCGGGATTTTGCGATTCCTCCTGTCGTGAGTTTCTTGTCGTCGAGAATCCCGAATTGCCGAACCCCGAACCCTCGGGATCTTCGGACACGTGTCCCCGTCATGAACGGCTCAGATCTCATCGGGAAATCGTGGGTCGCGATTTCCTGATGCACAATTTCCTTACCATCGAAACTCCGAAGAAAAAAACTCCGAAGGCACCCGATCCCTTGCCACCTGTCCTCGCGGATGAACGGCCCGGATTGATTCTCGGGGTTTCGGGACTTATGAGGTCTTGGTTCTCATGGCCTCGAGGACTCCGATTTTTCGATGCATCAAACTCCGATAGCGTCGTAATCTCCGACACCTGTCCCTCAGATGGACGATTCAGATCCTATCGGTAAATCGCGGATCGCGATTCCGGGTGACAAGAGTTCTATGTATTCAAAATCCCCGATATGCCGAACTCCGACACCCTTGGATCTCTCGCCACGCGTCTCCCTTAATGTACGGTCCTGATTGTATCGGAGTATCGTGTTTCACAACTTCCTTGTGCATGAGACTCTTGTCTCCGGATACCCCGATTCTCCGAATTTCAACTTCCTCGGATCTTCCGACACGTGTCCATGCTAATGGACGGCTCAGATCTTGTCGGGGTTTTCACTTGGATTTCCCCGAGTACTTGTCCACAGGAATGCCGATTTCACGATGGCAAATATCCCGATTCCCTCCCGATTTCCTGACACACGTCGCGCATAATGGACGGTCCAGATTCAATCAGGAAATCGCGTATCGCGATTTCATTGTGCAACGGTTCTACACTCCTAAAATCTCCGATGAGTGAAATCTCGATGCCTCCCAGAACGCCGACACGTGTCCTGCCGAGATCAATGGCTAGGACTCTTCCTCTGCACACTAGTGTTTAGCTCCGGTGCATCTCTTCCCGATCCAACGGTTTACAGGATTTCTACTCCAGATCTCATGGCTCAAATCACTTCCTCGTGTGTCTACCCCTGCGCAGCTTCTCTGAATCCAACGGCTGTCGGGTAATGTGAACCGAGATCTAACGGTCCAGATTCATTCTTTTGGGTCTTGGGATTTACGATCCCAATTTCTCGTTGCTCACGATGAGAGAGGGCAACGCATGTAACGCCTGCGTTACTTTCATCAATCTAATGGTTGTGAATGACTATGGTTCACTCCGACGAGATCTCATCTGTCGACTTATTTATCGCACAACACTACTATCTTGGACCTAAATAGGATCGTTCTTCCTCATACAGTGTTAATAAGGCCTATGCGTTCGAATCCTTATTCTGGGTTCTGGGTGAACCTTTCCGAGGAGGAAATCTCCGTGAAAAGATCCTTACCGGGTCATTCCCGGAAGCGGATAAAGGAAGGCCACTTCCCGATAACGGCTGGGCATGGTTAACTTCCTCTTATCAACATAAGTCTTGCGCAGTTTACTCGGTGTTAGACTATATCAACTCATTCATATCACGCACTACGCGGACAACCACATGCTGAAACCATTTACAATTTCCCAGCTCTATGAGCCAATAACTACTCCTCATTATCAATTACTGCACAGATATTCTTACACAGGAGATATTTACAATTATACAAGTCTATCAACATATGTGACAACATATAAATGTCAAAACGCAATATAAGCAATATACTTATCAAAATAACTTCAGCAATGGAAGCAACTGCTGAGAGGGGTGCTCGTTTCCACCCAACCGTAGGCGTAGTGATTCCTACAGGATTTACCACTAGCCACCCCCGAGCTGAGACCACGATGTCCTGAGACCTGCGACTCTCTGTCTGCCAGTGCCCAGGAGCGAAGGTTGCGATCACTCACTCTGCGTAGAAAATTTCCAGAGTTCCCCTCGCGTCCGCCCCCGTCAATCATTCCAGCCATACGCCTTATCCTCTCGCGAGGTTGCGTGTGGCCCGATTACCCTTGCGCTGGCCAGTCATGATGGCTCTACGGATAGGCGGTTCACCTCCCCATCCCTCATCAAGCCATCCACCTACCAGCCTGCAAGGCATTTATTTCAGGGCCAGCGAGCCGCTTTTGGTTCTCCGGGACAGTGGATTCCAAATACGGTATTTTAATCCTTGGTGGAAGTTAACGCCCCTTTTTCAAGGTGCCCTCCACCACCATCGTGGTCTCTTTTTTTTCTGCACATCCCCTCTCAGCAGTTCTGGAATATAAATTCATAATGTTATTTACATTTATCGACCTTCTTCATAAGGTCCCTTTACATCATACGTTCACCTTTTCATCATGCTTTAGCATGGTAATTCCTGTATTAGGATTAATTACAAATTTGGGGGAAACAAGGTGTTACAATTCCCTCCCCCTTAAAGGAACACCGTCCTCGGTGTTCTTCCTCAAAACACCTGTCATGCCTTTCTTATTCGGCCACCTCCGACGTCTTGATCTTCATCATCTTCCTTCAATAATTCCTGGACAACAAGCACGTTAATTCACAATTTTGTGCAAAAACGTCTCGCTGATATTCAAATTTCAAAAGAAAACAGGAAACATTTTACTCTTAGCACAATACTTAACTGTGCAGTTCGTGGATTTGTATCCGCATGGTAATTCTGTTATCATGCTCATCGTTCTCCCTGACATACTTGTTGGATGCTTAATTCCAACTCAATAGCTCACAAGAGCCATCATAATTTCATCTTTCTTTCCAAGGTTTTCCCTTCCAGGCCCAGGAAGAATTTTAGAGACTCTATCGAGTCTTACAGTCGAGGCGTCCCTCGGACTTGCTCTGCCGAGGCGTCCCTCCGGCTGGTGTTACCTCCACACAATTTTTATTTCAAGTGATCATGACTCATCACAGGGTTTTTATGGCTCAGTAGTAATTATGTTCATCATTTTCAGTTTTGACAGCCTTCATTTGTTCCCTTCTGAACATGTCTTTTCTTCTCACCTGTATCACAGGTATACAAAATTCATGAGACATCATTATCAATTCTAATTTTCAAAATTTTATTGCAAACCTGTCACCCACAGATTTGTCCATTCTCACAATTTGTTTTCATATTTGTTTCGCTCAGGAACCAAATTCATAATTATGGGACTTTCCTTCCCATACTGGTTTGGCTCAAAAGAAAATTGGACTTCATTATGGGCTTACAACGCTGCCATATCCAAGACCCCTTTTGCTTCCTGCACTTTCAACTTCAATCGGTCAACAATTTGTTAGCTCTTCCATGCATATACATTTTATTGCACCTTTACTACATCATCATAACAATCTTAGAATTGTGCATACTTTAATGATTAAATTACTTCCTAAAAAGGAAATACCATTCTTGCAGTTTGGCCCAGCAGACAATCAGTCTTTCCTATGGGCTTACCTTACTGCCATATTCATGACCCTCTGTTTCCTGCAATTTATTCCTCAATCAGCCAAACAAATTGTTAGATTCTCTATGTACACGTGTATATATATATATTCAAAACGTAATTCACCATTTTAAAGGGTTTTAACAATTGTGCCACTATCCTTGGCCACATTCATACCCAATACATTCTTGCATGGATTTCAAGTTTGTCATACTTTAGTACTGGTTCTTGGTCATGGGGTGTTGGGATTTAACCGATCCTCTCCTCATATAGTTTACTCGCTTTCATTCATTCTTTCAACAGAATCTACGCTTCCTATCATAGGCCGATCACAACCCCAAATTAGTACGTATTAAACTTAAAAGTTTCGCATGAATGCGCCCGTGCATTCTGCCTTCATTAATAACTAGGGTGCCAACACTCATGGCCACCCAAACTTGATTTCTCTCTAACCTATTTACCACATGAGTAAAAATGTTAGAAGGTCCTCCTTCCTAAATGATAAATCTATTGTTTGTCTTTTATGAAAATATGCATTTCCTGAAAGTAGTTCCAAGCACCGTGCTATCCATGAGCACTTTTTATTTCCAATCGTTCCTTGATTGGTCCATGTGTTCATGAAATATTAGTTCATGAATTATTCTGAAGGTTACAATCGGTCTTTTAGTACCAGAGGTTCATGCCTCTGCTATTCAGGTCATCCTCCCCGAGTCATACCCTACTCGGGTGTCCAAGGCATACAACTGCCCTTTCAATTTTCAGGTATAGCATGCAATAATAAATATTTCGGAAGGGGTTCTTACCAAATCCCTTCATACCCTGTGCCACACAGGTACGAACACCTTTATACCTGTTCTTGGCTGCTTGCACTCTTTCTCTGTCCTCTACCTTATCAGTAGTACTTTAGCGGGATTTCCACAGTTCCTTCAACAACCTTTCGACTGCAGCCTTTCCATAGTCACCCTCTGCTTGAGGTTGTTCGTTATTGGCAACTGTTTTCCTCAACAGTTCCAATATTATTCCTTTCTACATATGACATACACCATAAGCATATTAACCATCATGAAATTGAAATACAAATATCATAGCGTTTAATAAAAACATTTCCAGGCATGTCTAGCATATCAGTATGCACTTTCA
>ML783204.1:236016-253916 GCA_009831015.1 Picea engelmannii | reverse complement strand
CGTATGGATTGGACTTACCAGATAACAGTCGTATCCACAACGTATTTCATGTATCATGTCTAAAAAAAGTTGTTGGCCAACACAAAAAGGTGCAAACTTTACTTCCCATGTTGGACGAAGAAGGCAGAATAATTTTAGAACCAAAATCCATTATTGCCTCTAGAGAAAGGAAGTTACGATCTCGCATAATCAAAGAATATCTCATCAAATGGAAAAACCTTCCAGTGGAAGATGCAGCATGGGAGTCCGGACATTTTCGTCAATTACACCCGTCGTTACCAATGCTTTGAGGAAAAAGCATTCTTAAAGAGGAAGGCAATGTTATGAACATTAATACATATAAATAAAGGTTCATAACATAATAATTAATTAGTAAATAGTTAGTAATAGTAATTAGTAATAATGAAAGGACATGTTCTCCAAAAGACATATCTAGTGGTGAAAGGGCACCCCTGTGTGGGTATATAATCAAGCCCTCCTTCTTAAATGTAAATCATCATTTTTATCATATATTTTATCAATTATTCATATTTTATATATATTATTGCAATTGCATATTTGGTTATCTGTTACATCTCCATCATCATAATCAACATTGTCATCCTCCTCCTCCTTATCATCATCATCATTTTCATCGTCATCATCGTCGTCGTCATTGTCATTTTCATCACTATAATCAACATTGTCATTTTCATTCTCCTCCTATGCATCATCATCATCATCATCATCTTTGTCATCATCATCAACGCTTTCATCATCATTGTCATCATCATCATAATTGTCATCTTGGTAGATGTATTGTTAGACGAAGAAGTCAAAGAAGTTGAGCTATATGTAGATGACAATATTTAATTATATGGGTTAATCATAATCTTCATCGTTGTCATAATTCTCATCAACATAAACAACATTGTCATCATCCTCATAATCATTGTCATCACCATCATTTTTATTGTTGTTATCATCATCACCATCATCATCATCATCATCATCATCGTCATAATCATCATCATCATCGTCGTCATTGTCGTTGTCATTGTCATCACCATAATCAACATTCTCATCGACCTCCTCCTCCTCCTTGGATAAAGGTTAAGAGATAGGTGTTAAGGGATAAAGGTTATAGGTGAGATCACATATATAGCTTGGTGGTTATAAATGTTAAGGGTTACATGTATTAAAGATAGGGGACATAGAATTTAAGGGAAGATAAGGATACTCATAAGAATTAGAAGTTATAATACCCATTACTTATATTAAGGGTCATTATGGTTAGATATTAAGGGTTATATGGTTGATATTAGAGGTACATAGTTATGGGTGATAGTGGTTATAAAAATTAGTTCTTATAGGGTTAATTAGGTTGATGGAAATAGGGGATAGAGATTATAGTCAATGTTGAGAGTAACATGTGTTAAGGGTCATAGGTTTTAGGAGTTACTAGTTAAAGGATAGAGTTATAGGGGTTGTGTCAAGAATTATGTAACATCCCCCAACTTAAATGATGAAACTTGTGGAAAATGCACATAAATTCAAAAAAAATCAGTTGACTAAAATATTATATCTTACCAACTGCAAATTGTACATAAATTTAACCATTGCAGATACCAATTATTTAAATGTAGATACATCATGCTAGCTAACATGAATGTCTCCTCCTCACTGAGACAAACCTCACATGAAACAACCTTTTTATGACACATGGAGATTATTCACAGCACATGCGCAACAACCTTTGTACTGCATGTGACAAATATACCCAGCGTGCATGATGATTCAAGCATCATTCCTGAATCTATTACCATTACTATAAAAATTTATTAACAAATACATTTAAACCTTGAATTATGAACAAGATGACAATCAAGCTCAAGAAATTGCCCATACTAGTTAAAAATGTAAATGCAACTAATAATTTCACCACAACAACATATAATCCATTTTCATGCACAAAGTAAAACACACAATAGTTAAACTCATAAATTAACTCAGGAAAAAAAATAAGCAGTGATCTTTTTAAAATAGTTGTGCAACCAACTAATTGGGAAGGACATTCCACCCAACCATAAAATTGTTGTTCCAAATATCAACAACAAGTCACCCTCAAGTTGGGGCTAGGAATCCACAAGAAAATGGTGTCTCTCACCATCCACTCATAGCTCAATATCCCACAACCCACATGTATTCTCCTATAGATATCCTGAATTTCCTCAATCTCTCTTCCTCTTGACTTTCCCAACCCAAGGAATGTACCCATTTATTTCTCTTACTCCATCAGGAATCCCTGTAGTTTATCAATGTCTCTCTAGCATAGGTAACTATGAATCTCTCTATTGGGAACTCAAGGGAACTCACTACTAGGAAAACTACCAGTCACAACATCAAACACTTGTTGTTACAATGCAACTCATAGAAGAGTTCACTCTTCAATCCTGGCAACCTAGCTCTTCAATATTCATCTCCAAAGCACTCCAAAATGCTCCAACATGCTCCATAAATTCACCCATCCTTCTTGTTCTAGATCTAGTGCTCTCTTTTCTCTACTCTCCCCTTGTGGTTCATTTAAAATTTAATGTGTAAACACTACATGTAACTAGCCATACAAATTTCCTTTATTTTCCAACGATATCTAAATGCTTAGTCTTCCCAATGTTGATTGTACTTCATCCCCCACATGATATTCAATAACTATGGGATGTGAATCTCACACCAACCCTCTTACATGAGTCCAATGATTGGGCTCTCATACACTCAAAGATAAAATTAGAAGTTATCCCCAATGATAATAAAATTCAGGAAAATGGGTTGAATTAATACCCATAATTAATTTACCCCTTCGACCCCTCTTATACATTCTCTTCTCTTGTGGAAAAATCATTCCCCATATATTTCCATATCTCCCAACAACTGGCATCACATTTTATTTATTTAAAAACATAAAATACATGCACATATTGCATCACTTGGTCATAGCCACATTCATATCTACATTATGCATAAATTAAACTGTGGATTATAGAGGGGATTTTACGTTCCCCCTCCCCTACAATTATGTAGTGTCCTCGATGCATAACACGATGCTGAATACATATACAAATTTACATCACATTATAATTTTCAGAAAAGAGAGAAAAATTCCATAGTTTTTATCCCACAATAGCAGTCCAACCAAAATATCATATTTCTCTCAACTTGTTGACCCAAGGAATGTTCCCCTTCATTATTCCCAGTTCATCGGGTTGTACCATTCTTTTATTAGGGATATCAATGCAAGTGACTATAGTTATGAGATGTTATATAATAGGAGGAATCCTACATTAATTAGGTTTGAAACTCAATGTTTCAATCCCCAAACTGGGATCATCTTTAGGAGTGCAAGCTCACAAATTAAAAACTTATCTACTTGAATAATAAATAATAATAATCCCCTTTTATGTTGAAAGTCAACTTTGTGGCCGACTTATTCCCTTTAATTATTTGGATTATTATTTATTTTTAAGGATATGCAGGAAAAGATTCCAAATTTCATTGATCTTTACACCCTCATCTATGTTCATATTATTAACCCACTTTCCAATTTAACCAAATCCAAACTCACTTTTTTAAAGATCTCATCGTTTCTGCTATTGTGGAGGCAATGCTTAATGATATCAAAACAAGGAATAACCTTTACATCTCTGCATTTCTTGAGAAAAGGATAAGTTTACTAATTTTTGAGCCATTTTAATCCTTATTCTTTCAAACAAATGGACCTCAGCCAACACTTCCCTTCCATAGAGGGAAACAATTAGGTTGTTTATTTTACGCAATCAATAAATTAGACAATAGGAGGAAACTTGTGCTAATTAGCTTTGAAACTCGACGTTTCAATACCCAAGTTGGGATCATCTTTAGGAGAGAAATATCACAAATTAAAAACTATCTACTTGAATAATAATAATAATAATCCCTTTTTATGTTGAAAGTCAACTTTGGCTCACTTATTCTCTTTAATTATATGGATTATTATTTATTTTTAAGGATATGTAGGATAGGATTCTAGTATTCACTTAACTTTAAACCCTCGTCTATATTCATATTATTAACCTAATTTTTGGTATAAGAAAATACAAACTCGCATTTTTGAATATCTCATCATTTATGTTGCTGTGGAGGTGATGATTAATGATATCAAAACAAGAAATAACCCTTTTGTCTTTTCATTTATTGAGAAAGGATAAGTTTGCTATTTTTTTAATCCATTTTAATCCTTGTTCTTTTGAAAAAATGGACCTTAGCCAATGCCTCCTTACCATGGAGGAAAAAATTAGGCTGTTCATTTTACACAGTTAAGAAATTAGATAATACGAGGAAACATGCATTAATTATCTTTGAAACTTGATGCTTCAATCGAGGTTTTGAAATTTGGAGGAAATAATGGTGTTAGAGCTCTGCTGTTCACAAGCCCTAGAGGCTCGCGGGCCACCTACTGTGGTCACAATACTACTGCCCCTCTAAGTTCCCTACTCCTGCTCCTTTTTTCCCCCTTCCCTAACATGACCACAGGATGGACACGCTTTCCCCCCCGCCACTTCCCCCCCACTCACTCTTGCCTCCCCTCCCTGCACAGTCTATAACTTTCCGATTCTCCTCTTTTTTTCTCTCCTACCAAAAGCAGGGGATGACCCATCAATAATTACGGTTTATCTATGGAAACCTACGATGATGAGTTGGAATACTCCTTGGATCCAGGTGAACCTCTTCCCTGGCTAGGGACAGCTGGAAGCCTTATTTCCTCTGCCTATACATAGCTTTCCCTGCCAACCTCTCCGAGTTTTAATCCCTCCACTGCTCCGGTCTCTCAGACATACTTCTTTACACACCTTTATGGTATCTCTAACTCCTCACCTTCATTATTTCCTGACTCACCCTCCTGGACAAGAGGTTATCAATGGGACCATTTCCCCTTGGCTTCAGCCCCCTCTTTCTCCTATGATATCCTCTCAAACCCTTATTTCTACAACGCCCCCTTTCTGCCCCTCCACACTACCCCCCTATCCCCCACCATCTGTAATCTCTACACTTCCCCTCTTTTTGCCACTATCTCCTAGTCCATCCCTGATCCAACGGTAACACCTTCCCCCACTCAAGGGCTAGGAGAAATTGGAGTAAACCTCGATACACTTCCGAGCACGATTTTTCAAACTCAGGTTACAAGGGTGCGACCGACTCAAGATTACATTCTGGATTTTTCCACCGAATGCTTCCTGCCCCCAGAAGGTCTCTCCTACCATTTGGGCCAAACATCCACAACTCTGGAACAAGGCTTTGTAGCAATGTACCTTCTTCTTCACAATTTCAATGGATGGGACTTCAGCCTTAATGAAGCCCCATGCCCTCTCCTGCCCTTCATTTCTGATCCAGAAAACCCTGGCTCCTTTGGACAAAAAAGAAGAAAGTGTAGCAAGTTCTTAGGGTCGTCTAAAGCTGACCCAAACTTCACTCTCAACGACAACCTCACAATGGCAAGAGATTACGTGATGGCAGAAAAAACGCTCGTAGGCAAAGCATACGACTGACAATTCAGCGAAAGAACCCTATGAGCCTGGGCCGCTACAAACTGGGGGGAAAACCAGACAAATTCACCCAATATCTTCTGACTTTCTAGAGGATGGTTTATGATCATCTTTGCAGATCCGACCCAAGCCTTGGAATCTCTCCAAACCTGCTGGACTATAGACTCCTCCCCGGTTCTTATGAAACCCTGGAACCCCACTTTCAATGCAAGCTGCGAAAGACTCGACTCTATTCCTATTTGGGTCCGCCTCCCAGGTCTTCCCCCTCACCTCTGGTTTGAAAGATGATTCAAATCCCTCAGAAACTTCCTAGGGGAATATATCTCTACAGACATGAGTTTTCTTGCCTCCGGCAACATGGTTGTCACTCGAATTTTGGTCTCCCTCAACATCTGGGAAGGATTAAGAGAGTTCATCAATTTAACAGACTTGGGATGCATAAGAGTCTAGATTCTGGACTATGAAGGAGTGCCTTTCCATTGCAGATGATGCCATGAGTATGGACACGTGGTAAAATATTTCTCCAAACCATTTATAAGAAGGCGCAGTCACAACATAATTGAAGATAGAGGCCAAGGAAAAAGGAACTCATAAACATCTAAGGGCCTCTCCCACTCGATAGGGTCACAATGTACGGGGACTCAATCCCCTGATGCAACAACATTCCAAGATTTAGTAGTCTACCAAGATACACCGACCGAGAATCCTCCAGAGATGCTCGACAATGCTCGTGCAGTTATTCCCTCCACAGGCAAAGGGGTAATTTTCGACCACAGTCTGGAGGCTTTGCCACAAATACTGATCAACAATTTCCTAGGTATGCATATCTTTGTTCCCCACCCTGTTTCTGGTTTTTGAAATTCTTTCAATTTTTTCCTAAATGGTTGAATCCCACCATCTTTCTTCCCCTTACACTCCTACACTACTCCCCCCCTCCCCCACACTCCTCCACCACCCTCTCAGCGCCACCACCCCTACAAGATCCCCCCTTATCGACTCTCCCCCGTCCTCCACAAACTCTCGATCCACAGAGGAACCATCCATTGATGGCTCTGAGAAATACACTATTCGTTATCACCTTCACAATCATTTGGTTACTGTCCCCACCATAGACCACAAAGGCCTTGGTCCTTCTCCGGATATCCAGAAACCACAAAAAGGCAGAGGTCAACCCTCTCACCTCGCCTTAGCACAATCACGAGAACTACTTGATATGGTCTCAAGTCGACAAAAATCCCTCCTTGGGGCCCTTAGAGAAAAAAATTCCTTGATAGGGGTTCCCCTATGAAGCTCCTTTCCTTCAACTGCCAGGGTTTAGCGAGCCCTTCAAAAAAATCCTCTCTAAATAGGTTGGTGATGTCACACCAAGCAAACATATTCTTTCTCCAAGAGACTCTTGCATACGAACACTCAGCCACACAAGTCCTTTGAAACTCTTCCCGGGATGGGCCTTCCTGGGCCTGGATGATTTTGGAATATTAGGAGGCCTGGTCATTGGTTGGAACCAAAGGAAAGTAAAACTACTAAATTCTTGGGCTTTAGACTCCTGTTTAGGGATTGAGGTACTAGTTGAAGGACTAGGGAGGACCCTCAAGATTCTAAAAATTTACGGGCCAAGCACATACATGACTCACTTCTGAAACACCCTATTAAAAAAGGATCTCTTAAGGGCCAAAAATCTCATTATTGGAGGAGATCTCAATTTCTCTCTAGGAGAACCAGAAAGTTGGGGCCTCTCGGCCCACCCGAATCCACAAACAACCTACTTTAGCCACATTCTGACTATAAATGGTTTCATCGACATTGTGCCAACCAAACTTCTTCCCACCTAGAGGAACTTAAGAAGAAGGGATGCACAGGTAGAAAAAATATTAGATCAACTCCTGATCACAGAAGCCCTTTCCCTTCTTCCACTCCAGTTTAGAAAATGGATTGGAAGCGGGGGAGAATCAAACCACTCACATGTTTGGCTATCCCTCGACAATGGACCAAAGAAGCCAACAAATCCTTTCAAATTCAATTCTATCTGGCTCAAAGATGACAACTTCCAAAAGCTTCTCAAAGACAACTGGTCTCCCCTCCGGGATTTGGAAGGAATTCCGCCAGCCATAAAATTCATGGACAACCTAAAACTAATAAATAAACTAGTCATCCCTTGGGAAAAAACAAAACAGGAGGAAGAAGAACATGATCTAAAAAACATTGAAGATCAGTTGAAAAATTTCTACCAAAATATTGACTCCGGCTTCTTATCAAATACCTCACGCGATGAGCTCAAAATCCTTGAAGAAAAAAGAAGGAAACTCCTGGCCAAAAAGGAAGCAACCTGGAGACTAAAAAGTAGGGCAATATGGCTCGAAAATGGGGACGAGAATACACAATTATTCCATGCATTTGCAAAGGGAAGGAAAGTAGCAAATAAAATCTAGAGCCTTAAGGATTAGGAAGACATACCCATTACTTCTTTTGAAGGACTAGCCAATATGGGGAAAAATCACTTCCAGACACTTTTCAAAGAAGAAAGAACGACAAATCTAGATGACATCATAAAGCTGGCTTTATACTTCCCCTCCTTTGTCGATGAGGAGAAAAATCAAAACCTTTTTGTAGAAGTTACAGAAACAGAACTCAAAGACACAATACAAAGCTTCCAAAAGGATAAAAGCCCAGGACCATATGGGTGGAATATTGAATTTTATCTGGGCTTCTTCGAATTGATTGGAAAGGACATTATCAAAGTTATATAAGAATCCAGACAAAATGGTAGGATACATGGTCCAATCAATACCACTTTCATAGCACTCATCCCAAAGGTAAATGATCCTCATTCCTTTCATGATTTATGTCCCATCTCTCTATGCAATTGCATTTATAAAATTATTCAAAGATTATTGCACGAAGGCTGAAACCAATACTCTCCAAGTCAATCTTGAAATAAAAATTTGGTTTTTTAGAAGGAAGACAAATCCATGAATCTATAGGGGTAGCAAAAGAAGGATTATATAGCCTGAAAACCAAAAAAGAAAAGGGAACGATCTTAAAAATCAACCTCTCCAAGGCCTTTGACAGAGTAAACTGGTCATACATCAGACTACTCCTTACCCATCTTGGATTCGATGTACCCTTCATCAAATGGATTATGGATTTCATCTCTTCGGTTCCTTTCGCAGTACTCATAAATGGGGCAGCTTCCCCTTTCTTCATCTCAGAAAAAGGACTCCTCCAAGGATGCCCCCTTTCCCCTTTACTCTTCCTATTGGTGGTAGAAGGCCTAAGCAGGGCAATCTTAAATGCAATCAGAACTGGGGAGTTTCATGGAATACAGATTACCCCTACACAAATAATTACTCACTTACACTTCGTAGATGACATTCTCATCTTCTGCAGTGGCTTCGGTCAGGATGCTGAAATACTTTCCAACATACTTATACTTTTCCAGTCAGCAATAGGAATGCAAATAAACATACAAAAATACACCCTCTCCTCCACTGAATTGGAAAGAGAGGAAGAATATTTGTACAAAATACTCTTCCCTTTCACCCCTCAGGACTTCTCAGCTGGTCTAAAATACCTTGGCATTCACCTAAAACTAAACAACTACCTCAAAAAAGACTGGAAATGGCTCATCTCCAAACTAGAGAAAAGATTATCCAGGAGACTCACCTTAACAAAATTTGTACTAGAAGCCATCCCAGTCTACTGGATGTCACTAGCTTGGATACTGAAAGGAATACTAGAAAAGATCTGGAAAATCTGCTCACGCTTCATTTGGTCTGGTTGAGGAGAAAAGCCCATACAGCCTTGGGAAAAGTGGGAACTCATAGCAAGAACAAAGGCCCTAGGAGGTTGGGGGCTCAAAAAATTTTTCCTGTTCTCCAAAGCACTGGAAACCAAAATAGGTTGGAGGCTCATCAACTCTAGAAATATCTGGACCACAATTATCTACCAAAAATATAAAGCCCCAGAGTCCTTAGAAGATTGGATCAGATCCCCAGAAAAATCCCCCACAGGGTCCATCTTTTGGAAAGCCCTTACTTCCTCCTTCCCAGTTATTGGAGAAGGTCTAGCTTGGAGAGTAGTTCATCGGAACCATCTCTGTCTAGGAGTAGACCCCTGGCCATACAATGGGACTACACACATCCTCCCTCCAGAAATCATCAATGCCCTCCATGAGAAAAATATCTGCTTAATCTCACAATTGGATGACCTCATTACAACTACACAGTGGTCTCAAGGTTGGAAGAAAGCGGTCGATCTAGGGATTTCTGGAGCTCCCACACTACTCTACAAAAACTACATCAAAGCATTACAACTTGGGCACATCAGACTTTCAGACAGAAAATATGAGCTAGTTTGGGAAAAGGATCCAGCATGTGCATACACCCCAAAATTGGGCTACATCACACTTTCTCTAGACCTCTTTCAACATCAACCCCTTTTGTGGTGGAAATTCCTTTGGAAATTAAAGTGCCCACAAAAAGTAAAACTCTTCCTTTGGGCAGCACTAAATCAAAAGATCCCTACTTGGGAAATACTTCAAAAACAACATTTCGAGGGACCTAGCATATGTTCCCTTTTCCTCACGGAAAGTGAAACAATCGATCACCTACTCATTACTTTCGCTTTTACCCAAAGAGTTTGGAAGGAAATCTCAGCCAGCCTCAGACAAACCTGCATCTTGGAGGGACCAACTCTAGAACAAAGAAAACAAATTCAAAGAACTAAAATCCCTTCCTCCCATCACTTTCTGGGGCATCTGGCCGGCCAGAAACTCAACAATTTTCCAAGAAAAAGCTTCAGCTCCAGAAATAACTGCAGCACAAAGTCTCTCAATACTTTCACACTACCCACAAAAATTTTCAGGAACAGGACATAAACTATTCTCATTAGAAAAAATAGATCATTTGAAGCCTTGGGCTTACTTCGATGGAGCCTCACAGAACAATATTTGTGGGGGTGGTTTCACACTACACCTTTCGAGTTTCCACTTTTTTCACACAAAACTAGGGCTGGGACAGGGCACAAACAACCATGCAAAACTTTTAACCTTAAAACTTCTACTTACTTTCGCAAAATAAAAATACCTGCGGCACATCTAGATCTTTGGAGACTCACAAATTGTGGTGAATTGGGCAGGAAAAATTCCGAAATGTCATAACATTTTTCTCCTGCCCATTCTGGAGGACACTTACCAACTACTAGAAAATTTTGACACTGTAACTATCTCCCATGTCTACAGGAACAAGAACATGGTAGCGGATGCACTCTACAAAGCTAAGCTTCATATTGCACTTGGACATTGGGACATAACAGAGCACAAAAATGGAGACTCACAAAATTTTTACCATCGACCATTTATAGATCCTACAACTCTACACTAGGATTCACAGCATGAACAACAAGAACCACAGAGGCCATAATATTATACAGTGAAAGAAAGCAACAAAATCACTCCTTTTCGAAGATTTTCAAAGACTACGGATTAGAAGACACACATTCTGAAGCAAATCTACAGCACCATTGGGAACACTATATGTAAATAAATCTGACACTATTTTGAGAACTCTCTACATGGCCGAGAAAACATAGATCTACAACTTTGTTTTGATGTATTAGTATAATCTAAAACAAATATCACACCCATGGGGTGTAGTGCTCCTTGAAGCACCTACAAAATGTAATTTTGTCTCTTTGGATGAATAAAATTACGCTTTTTTCCAAGGGAAAAAAAAGAAACTTGATGCTTCAATCCCTAATTTGGGATCATCTTCAGGAGAGAACGCTCACAAACTAAAAACTTATTTACTTGAATAATAAATAATCATAATCCCCTTTTATGATGAAAATCAACTTTGTGGCCGACTTATTCCCTTTAATTATTTGGATCATTATTTATTTTTTAAGATATGCAAGACAAGATTCCAAGATTCATCAATCTTTAAACCCTCATCTATATTCATCTTATTAACCTAATTTCCGATCTAACCAAAGGCAAACTCACATTTTTGAAGAGCTCATCGTTTTTGTAGTTTTTGAGGTGGTTCTTAATGGTATAAAAACAAGGAATAAACTTTGTGTCTCTGCATTACTTGAGAAAGGATAAGCTTGTTAATGTTTTATCCATTTTAATCCTTGTTTTTTCAAACAAACAGACCTCAGCTAGTGCCTCCCTTCCATGGATGGAAGAAATTAGGTTGTTCATTTTACACAATCAATAAATTAGATAATAGGAGGAAACCTACGTTAATTATCTTTGAAACTTGATGTTTCAATCCCCAATCTTGGATCATCTTCAGGAGATCAAGCTCAGAAATGTGGTTATGAAACTCTAGCTGACCAAAAATGGAGTCTTGCATTTTCAATTTCAATTTCCTTCAAAATTGACAAAAATTTGTGGGTATTCCTCATTCATAGTTTCTTCATCCTCCTATGTTTCATCTTCAAGACTGTATCAGGTCCATTGAACCTTTACCAATGCTATGTCTTTTTTCCTAAGCACCTTGACTTTTCGGTCCAATATGCATACTGGTTCCACTCGAAAATCCCCTTCATTTTTTACCTGGATCAAAGTCCAATCAATTATGTGGTTAGAGTCAGGAACATATTTATTTAATAATGACACATGAAATACATTATGCACTCTCATAGATGTAGACAATGCTATCATTTATGCAACTGGACCTATCTTCTCTAAGATTTCAAAAGTCCCACAATATCTTTCTACCAACTTTGGGAAGCAACCCAATCTTAGTGAATTTTTTTTCGCTTTCACTTTTAGAAAAACATGTTCACCCACTTTAAAATCTCTAAAAACTTTTTTTGTCCGCACAAATTTTCTGCCTATCCTAAACATCCTTTAAATTCTTCATGATATTTTTCATCTTCTCCTTCATTTCTCTCAATAAATATGGCCCAATGACAACTTTGTCTGTTGGGTTATCCCAACTCACTAGTGTGTTACAATTTCTTCCAAACAATGTTTCAAATGGGAACATTTTTAAAGAGGTTTTATGTAACACCCTGTTTCCCCCAGTCTGTAAAAATAACTATATTGGCCAAGAACTATGGCAAACTCAAAGATGTGAATGTTTGATTTGACGGACCTTTGCATAAAAGGTCAATGAATGTAAATTATATAATGAATATGTGTTGCATGACTGCTGGGAGGGGGATGTGCTAAAAGAGACCACGATGGCTAATGAGAGGTGGTGGAAGGGACCTGGAATGGTTGCGTTAACTTCCACCGAGCCAGTACCATACTAGTTTTTACTTACTCAAAGACCAAAGAATCTCTCTGATCCTGGAATGGATGGTAGGTGGGGAGGTTCCTCAAGAGTTAATGAGGGGATGGGGGTGAACCGCCCATCTGTAACAACTCTCAGACCTAACCACGGATGACGAAACACACGCCACACACAATCTTGTAGAGAAAAAGGTTGAAAGAATTGTGTGGTGGAGGGTAGATGAGGGGAGAGAGCGCGTGACAGGGATCGTGGAAGAGAACTGGAGAAACCCTAGAAACGCAGGGAGTTCTGAATATCAGGAGAAGGAGAGTAACCTTCGTCCTGGATTATTTTTCTATTTCAGGAGAAGGAGAGTAACCTTCGTCCTTGATTTTTGTTGAGTTGGAAGTAGGAGACTAAACCTCAAAGCATCGTGGTCTAGCTTAGGGGTGGCTAGTGGTAAATCCATTTGGAGTCACTGAGCCTACGGTTGGGTGGAAACGACCACCCCTCTCAGCAGTTGCATCATGCCTGGTAGATCTGATAAGTGTTTTATACCTTGTATTTTGAACTGAATATCGTGAATACATGCTTATGTTTATATGCCCATAATAATTTCTGTGTGGAATGATTGCTTGGTGTTTTAAACAGGAAATAATGGATGCATGTGTATGCTGATATGTCATTGCTAGTTTCTATACAAATGGTTAAGTCTGGGGCATGAGTTCTCTCCACTGAGAATCATTTTTTTGCTTGATTCTCATAATATTCTGGGAAGGCCCCTCGAGAGTACTCTTCCCCAAGGATTACCCCATAAACTTTGGAACCGTGCTGAACCTTTACCCAGAGACTCGACTAAGATTTGGGACGATTTCCAAAGAACCGTCTGAAGGTTCATGTGATCCGGGTTTGGAAACATTATGCAAGGAAGGATAACTCTCTAAGGTCTCAGAGTCATGAGAGTTTGAAGCCCCGATAAGTTGAATTTCGTGATTCAAGCTCAGAAGGGATAGTGAGCCCAATTATAGAAAGAGAGAATACCCTATCATTTGGTAGACGAACGGTTGAAATCCTTTCAAGAATACCACAGATCTGTTGAGACTGATGGATCTAGAGAAGGAGCACAAGCATTAACACCTCAACCCTTTCAGCCTTCACAAGTAGCGATGGGATCCAGGACCATAGATCTAAGGATCTGACGGAGCCCTATTGACCGTCGATCTTAGCCTTTGTATAGGCAGTAGAGTAGAATTTTGTTGACTCGCAACTTGGAGTGTTCAAGGGTAGGGCTGCATGAAATCACGATTTTCGAGATCGCAATGTGATCGTGAATGTTGGATCTAGGCCATGGGAGAACCGTGGGATTAGAACTTCCGTGGTTATCGCCCATTGGGGGTTCAGAACTTGAGAGAGTTTATTTTCGATTGTAGAAGTCGCGAAGTGCCAAGCGCCGAGGGCTCGTGCAAACACGTGACCCATCCGTAAGTGGGGACCACGTGGTTGACAGGTGGTGTAACAACAAGCACCCAGAGAAAGGTGGGAGCGGGTGACAGGTGATGGACACATGTCGCCAGGGAAAGAGTCAACCCACTGTTGACTTATCGTGGCTCTAGGTTTCACAGGATGAAGAAGTTTCACCTCGATTGCTAAGGCCACAAAATTCCAAGAGCTGAGGTCTCGTGCGATGGGTGACGACGATATAGCTCATGAGCAGAGTATAGCAGAGGAGACAAGTGGTGGGTGCGCATCGCTCTGGTAGAGTCCATGTCATGTTGACCTCTCGCGTCTTAGGAATTTGCAAAGAAGGAGCACGAGGGCTCAACACCTCAACTAGCAAAGTTGCAAGTGGTGCTAGTGTTTGGCCTAGCCTATGGTTACATGTAGCAGGTGCTAGTGAGGAGGGAGTCATACCTGTATCGTATCTCGGGTATCATTGTTTGGAGAAAATGGGAGTCGAAAGTCTTAACTCCCAACTCGCGAGTTGTGAAAGGCGCTTGCGCTAAGGCTAGGGTGTGGTCATTTGGAGGAGGATAATGGAAGGGAGAGTCTGTTCTAGGCCCCATAGACATCTCGGGGATTCTGTCCCTCGAAGAAAAAGAACAAAATAAAAACTAGGTTGCCGTAGTGGGTGTGTGTCATTTTATACCCATTATTGTAAGAAAAATATACTATGTGGATGCAGTCTTCCCACTTTGATGGTTGGTCCATCACATACATTCTGAGCAATATGTCTTCAATGATTTTGTTAGTCCTCTATGTTTTCCCATCCAAATATGGGTGATATGTTGCACTAAGATTTAAGTTTGTTCCAAATCGTTTGAACAAACCTTTCTTAAAATTAGATGTGAATTTTGGATCTCTATATGAAACAATTTCCTTAGGCACCCCATGTAGCTTGACAACTTTCTTCATGTAGATCTCTACAATATTTGTTTCCTTGTGTCTTGTCTTCACAGGAATAAAATTTGGTGCCTTGGTTAATTTATCTACCACCACCATGATGGAATTATGTTGTTTCATTGTTCTGGGAAGCTTTTTAATGAAATCAATTGTAACCACTTCCCACTTCCATTATGGAATGGGAAATGGTTGTAGCAACCTCACTAGATGTCTATGCTCCATTTTCACCTTTTGTTATTCTAGACACCGGGATATGTAGTTATCCATTTCTTTCTTCATTCCTAGCCAAAAATATTGACTTCTTACAGCTACAATTGTTTTTCGATATCCCGAGTGCCCAACATATGTCACATTCTGCATTTCCCTTAGAACTATATTTTTCAACTCTCCATAATTTGGCACATATATTTTCCATTTGTACATGAGGATTTCATCCTCTTTTAGCTCATAATAATTAATTTAATACAGTAAATTGCCTTGATGTAAAATCTCTTTTATTTTAAGATATTGTTGATCTAAATTTGTAGCCTTTAAAATTCTATCGCTTAAATCTATGTTGAACATGCTAATGGCTGAAATATGCATTTCATGAGCTCTCCTACTAAGTGCATCAACACCTGATTTTCCTTTCCTTTGATATGCTTAATTTCAAAGTCATAATCACTCAAACATTCTAGACATCTAGTTTGTATGGCATTTAGTTTTGGTTGTCCAAATAAATGTTTCGGACCATAATGGTTTGTTCTTAACTCAAATCTTCTCCCCATAAGGTAATTCCACCAAATTTTGAATGTATGGAAAATGACACCTAACTCCAAGTCATGTGTAGCATAATTCCTCTCATTCTCCTTTAGTTTTTGAGACTAATATCACACGACATGATATTTTTGAGTGAGGAATCCACCGAGCCCTTCCTTGCACACATCCATGCACACTAAAAAAATATTCATCCAGATATGCAATATTTAAGATTGGTGCACTTGTCAAAATTTCCTTCAGTTGTTGAAAACTCTCTTCACACTCAAAATTCCATTCAAATTTCACCTCCTTATTTTGCAAATAAATGATTGGGCTTGCAATATTTGAAATTCCTTTTATGAATCTTCGTTAATAACTGGAAATGCCCATAAATGATATGGAATTTGTTACATTTCTTGGAGTTTGCCACCCTGTAATGGCCTCTATCTTCTTAAGGTCAATTTTTATCCCATCTGCTAAAATAATATGCCCCAAGTAGTGAATCTTCTTTTGATAAAATATGTAGTTAACTTGGCGTACAACTTGTGCTCTCTCAAAACTTGCAGCATTCTTAAATGTTTCTCATGCTTTTATTTTGTCCTTGAATAAACGAGTATATAATCTAAGAAAACAATCAAAAACTTTTCCACGTACTCCCTGAACTCTCCATTCCTTAGGCACATGAAAACAATTGGGGCATTTGATAGTCCAAAAGGAACTATCATAAATTCATAATTTCCATATCTTTTTTTGAATGCAGTCTTACTAATATCCTCTTCCTTTATCCTCATTTGATGATAACTTGATCTCAAGTCAATCTTGGAAAATATTCTTGCACCTTTCAGTTGATAAAAAATATCATCAATCCTTCACAAAGGATATTTGTTCTTTATTGTGATCTTATTTAGTTTTATGAAATCAATACACAGCCTTAAGGTTCCATATTTCTTCTTCACAAATAGAACTTGGGAGTATATACCCCTCCTCCACAAGGTGAAACACTTGGGAATATATACCCCTTCTTCTAAAGTTCTTAAAACTGCATCTGCAACTCTTTCAATTCTGGTGTTCCCATTCTGTAAGGTGTCTTGGACACTAGGGAAACTCCTGGCACCAAAGAAATAGAGAAATCAATGTCTCTCTTTGGTGGTAGTCCTGGGATTTCCCCAAAAACATCTTCAAAATATTTCGAGACCATATGGTATTTAATACTTTTTGCTTTATCTTTGGTTTCCTCTTCTATATGGGCTGCAAAAATTTGACATCCTTTCCTAAAACTCGTTTCCTCTTGCATGGGTGAAATTTATGTAACAAATACAACTCTTAGAATGCCTCAAATATTTCCTTGTTTCCCTTCCTCATCAAGACAAGTTATTGTCTTGTTGTAACAGTCTAGGACATCATGGTATTTTTCTAACCTATCCATGCCAATTAGTCAGTCATATGAACCCAATGGTATGATGTTCACATCTACCTTTGTCTTGAGTTTATTCATGTCTATTGGGAAATATGTAAATGACTCATACATCTTTCTCTTAGCCCCGTGTCTAACTTAACTAACAAATATTTTTTATTTTTACTCCTTTGCAAGTGAAATATTTCAACAATGTTATATTTTATATAACTATGGTTGCATAAATCCTTGGCATGTTTCCTGCCATATATTCAATTGTTTCATCCTCTTTAATGTTGTGGATAATCCTGATTATTTCACCTTTGTGAAGGCAGTCCCTATATAAGTGATTTTTCTCACATCCCCAATATTGTACAGGTTGTTCCCTTGGCCTTTTCCTAAATGAATCTACTGTCTTGTGCTCATTTTGGGTTGACTATCCTTGTTAATTTTCTTGGGATTTTATCTTGAAAAAGGGTAGCTTACAACCTTTCTGACTATTCTCTTTCTTACCCTTCATCTTGTCATTCCAAGTCTTTTGGAATAATGGCCTCCCTCTACTATGCTCATAGAGATGTTTTTCTCTCCTTA
>ML783204.1:187869-225498 GCA_009831015.1 Picea engelmannii | reverse complement strand
CAGGGCCTCATTATAGCTATCAGAGAACACTATCACAGACTTATAGTGGAAGGGGATTCAGCCATGGTAACTGGAGTTCTTCAGAAGTTGAAACAAGGTACCCCTTGGGAGAAAATCACCAAAAGTTGGAGGATAGCCGCTCTAATGGAAGAGGTAAGCCAATTGTTGAAGCATGTACCATATTTACTCCCTATCCACATCAAAAGAAAAGGCAATGCGGCAGCAGATTTCTTGGCCAATTGGGGATGTCAGAATACAGAGCGTTCTATTGATGCTTGCCCACGACAAGCAATCTGGGAAGTGGAGTTACAAACATTGCAACTGATCGTCCACAATGATCTTCAAACCCACTCATGAGCTACTGTCAAGTTATATCAAAAGAAGTAACACTCAATTGCGCAATAAATCAACAGCTTGAACATGGAGCAGCAGCAGGACAACTAGTTAATGCATTATACAGGATAAAAAGACAATTTCAATTTTGGCAAGCTTTCAAAGCACTTAGGCAGCTAACAGACCTGGTTTCCTACGGGCAGGTTGAGGCCAAATTAAAAATATTTAAATGTAGCCTGTTCTACATAAATGAATAGAAAATCGCAAGGTACCACCTAATTTACAAAAAAAAAAAGAGTCATCCCCAAACAATGGAGAGAGTGCTCTCTTTTATGCATAAATTCAATGGAAACTAGAAATAACAAATATCTAAATAAACCCACTTATGGATTTAAGAAATCCATAGTGGTTACAAAAATTTCCTAAATAATGAATGGCTTCCATGATCCTTGCCAACAATTAACAAATAATAAACGACTCCGAGATCTTTTTCCTAAGAATTCCAAGATTCTTGGTTAACCACTCAAACTAATCTTATCAACAATTCCAAGATTCTTTCCATATCCAAAATGGTTGTTGATGATCCAAATCCATGGAAGATCTTGATGGTTGAAGATGGATTTTCGTGGATTTGAAAATCCGTACACAAAGTTTCAGTGATGTTGTTACTACACAAGTAACAACAAATTGTAAAATCTTAATATCTCAAAAATTATGATCTAGTTTGTTGAGATATTTTGTGGATAAGAATATTTCGACTCAATAAATCCTCGTACAATAAATCTCAAGTACCCACATCGTGGATGTTCACTTATAGAACAAGTAGTGGAAAGCGAAAACTTTTTCTACAACAATCAACAAACTCAACTATATTTCAAATATAAATAAAAGATATGTTATTTCTCTAATATTTAACCATAATTCATATGGAATACTAAAGAAATGCAATGGAAAGCACCTTGGTTCTAAATCCTGCATATAAGCATTAAAATGGATTAATAACAATTATTACAAGGTTATGAGTAAGCAAGAAGAGATTTAAAATAAGAAAAGAGGATGTAAAAATGTTGACAATTCCATGGCCCAACAATTACCATGATCATATTTTATTCTCATGAGGTGAAGGAGATGTGAGAGAATGCACCGTGAAAGAACATAGTAACATAACAAAAAGCATCGTTGGCATTATCATCATCATCATTATCATCAATACATTCTTTATTAGAAAACATTATCATAATCATTGTCATCGTCTTCATCATCATTTTCATTGCCCTCATCATCATCGTCCTCATCTTCATTTTCATCATTGTTCCCACGTAATGACACTTCCATGGAAAATGATTTGGATATTTTTTTATTTATATTAAATTGTATATTGTAATATATAAATAAATATATATTTATACATTACAACACACACACACACACACACACACACACACATATTACATAGTTCATATTCAAAACAAATAAAAAATCCCACGCCCTTTATTGGCTCGACACCTGACTTGACCTAACCTTCATAGTGTAGACAAACAAATTATTAAAAATTCTCTTGCACCCTACCTACCCAAGCCCACTTTCAGTATTGAACCCACCTAGATGAAGGAAGCCTAGACAAAGGAGATAATAGTATCAGGGGACCACAATATTTGACCATGATGTCTCCTAAAATGGTAAGTTTTTTTTTTTTTTTCATTTGGAACTTCAATTTTCATAGTTGATTATGGGTTGGGAGGGTTTAGGTGGGGCTTGCTCAAGTGTAATATTGGTGGGTGGGACCTCGATGGGTTGATGGGGCCATCCCTCACTCGTTGACAGGAGGAACCAAAATAGATGGGAATTATTCTCTCACTTGAACAACTTACCAAATGATGTGAAATCACTAAGGTTTGGTTCCAAGCTTTCCAAAGATCCTCCAAAAACTCCCAACAAATGTATTTAATTGGTATGTTTCATTACCCACTCGATCAAACACTTGCCAAGATCCTCCAAAACCTTTTTCATGTCGCATTTGTTGAAAGAGCTTCAAGTCACTGTCACACTTCCCACAATGTGCATAACTCATTACAATGGAATTAAATGTAACCACATCTCATTCCACATTTTCATGTTGCATTTTCTGAAAAAGTTTTGATGCATCATTGATCTGCCCTCCGTGAGCATAGATTGCAGTCGTGGTGTGAATATTAGAATCATTTGAGGTATTTTGTCAAACACTTGGCATGTATATTGTATACTCCCACATTTAACATAATCATCCATGAGGGAATTTTCCACATACATAGTTGATTCATATCTGCTTTTGATTACATGGGCATGGATCTCCTTGCCATCTTGTAGAGATTTTAATTGAGGATGCACCCTTAGAAGTTTGGGGAAAACAAAATTGTTTGGTTGGACACCTTCTTCATGCATTTGGTAGTAAAGAGAAAGTGTTTCTTCCTAGTATCCATGCCTAATATATCCACCAATTATCTTATTTCATGCAAACAGATTTCGCTGCAAAAGTTTGTCCAACAATTGGTGTGCATCCTCCAAACTTCCATGCTCTTTATACAAGTCCACTAATTTAGTTTCCAATAACATGTTGGCAGCCCCATTCATGATCATGTATGAATGGCGTTCAATTTTGTAGGAGATTTGATATTGGCACAATACTTTAATAACGATGCAACATGAGTTTCAATTCCTCTTACCTCACTACCTACTCCCTGGTTTTTGAAATCATCTATACACATCAATGACTCATTCAATCAGCTCTTTGTAAAATTTGCAGTCATGCCTCCACCATTGATGTTGCTTTCACTGGATTGTAAATTTTGAATGGGTTCTTCAATAAGATGAGAAAAAGAAATGACAATTAAGTTTCCCTTACAACTTTGATATTGGTACAAACACATTATTTTCCTCTCATGAATCCTAGACGACCTAAATGTAAAATGTAGTATAGAGATGATCTGGTAAAGGATAAAATAGCTTTGTCAAGTTCATTTATATATACCAACATAGATCCATATTAAACCTGGATCTATGAAGCATAGAGATGGATCCAATTTCTTAAGGTGTAACTTTATTATTATTATTTCATTCCATGACAAGTATTACACAGTGCGTGTAATTTTTTTTTTAATTGGGATGAATTTATATTTATTATGGTTATATATTTTTAATTGAGTGGAATTTACAGTGCATGTAATTGTTTTTTTAATTGAGCAGAGTTTTTTTTAATATAGCTTATTTAACAGAACATAATGCCTCAACATTTCTTCCATACTAGGTTGTAGAGAATCTTACTACTCTCAATGCATCATTCTAGATATCCAATATTGTTATGATAAATTACCCTATGGGATGTTTGCAAATGTTCTACTATTTTAATCTACATTTCAAGTTGTCTTGGTTGTATATAACAAACAATGTCTAGTTACAATGGGATTTTAGTTATAGAGGAATACAGAGTAAAGGAGAATTTGTAATTCTTCAACATGTTTGTCTTATTCATTTATGGTTATTCTTAGTTGGTGGAGAAATTTGTCTTGTTAATTATGTTAACGGATGAGACCTCATACTGCTAACTAGCTACGTGGATCTTCCTCTTCGCAACCAACTTCTTACAGGGGCTATGGTCATTTAAGCCATGCAAGTTTGAGGAAATAATAGGTCTGTGGTGACCTTATATGTTATAATATGCACACACTACACTAATGTAGTGAAATATGTGAGTAAATTATACTTCCATGCTAAACCTAATAGAAGAGAGGAAGATAGATTTAAGCTAAAAAACAATTGACAAATAAAACTCATAGTGCACAATGATTTTACCCTGGAAACCCAAATGGGAAAAAAACTAGCATTCATTGAGCTTCTTTTTGTCTTGTTGTCTTATTCATTTAGAATAAAGGGTTACACATATAACCTTGGTCTACACCTAATACACAATCGATATCACACCTTATTTTTTTACACAAGGACAACCCTGTAACCAATTTGACTTACATCTCCATGACCAATAACCTCTATCACATCGATCTAAATATTATTGATTATATGATAAGATTTAATAGAATTACAACACACCCTATTTATAGGATTTACAATAGGTAAAACCATAAATAAAAATTCCCAAAAATGGTTACATATTGTCACAAATAATTGGGTGCAAATCCCACAAATCTCAGGATTTAGTTATAGTTGGCTACCAGTCGACCTTCATTCGTTCTTCAGTTAGGTTCCACATGACCGACTATCTAAATCTTTTCATTTGACCTCTTCAACTTGTTGTCGATTACTTCAAGTTTAAATTTTCTTGGTCAATCCACTTGGACCTTCGAATTTCACTCCCAGTCAATCCACCTTGACTAGACTTTCACTACAAAGAATATCACAACCCAACATTCTACCACTTGTTGTCATCTTTGTTGAACTAGGATTTTCCTAAACTTTTGTTCACATAAACAGGGTAACAATGCACATTTCCTCTCTAAACCAATAAAACTTTACAACACTCATAGATATGGTCAAAGAGTCTGTTATGGTTTCCAATGTGTCTACTTTATCCAACAACACCTTATTGTTTTCCACCATGTCTCTCATGAAATGATATTGTACATCAATATGCTTAGTCTTGGAATGATAAGTTGGGTTCTATTATCACATGAAGTTTTCATGGGTCAATTTTATCCTTAGGTTTTAATTTTTACTCATTAGTCTTTTAAGTTTGTTTTAATTATCTCTTTATGATTTTCATAGGTTAGTCTAAAAAAATAAAGGCTTCAGACTTGGTTCACATTTTGACCCACACCTATAGTTTATACCCTAGGTTCATTTTGTGGTTTATATCCTTGACTCATCACTTGACTTGACAACTATCACTATCAACCACATGACTCTACAAACCTGACAAGTCACTCCATCCATTCATATACTTGATCTTCTCCACTCTGTCCCTTTTCCCATTAAGGAGTCAAATCAAACTTTGTAAAGTGCACTGCCAACTCACTAGGTGTTTTCGTAGTGCATATTTGTATAGTCTATCTCTTTACCATCATTCACCATTATGGAGCTGATGTCATGTATTTTATTGTTTTCATCACCCTTGTTTTTAAAAGGAATATCATGATTTGGTCATTTATGAATTTCTAATTGTTTACCAAATTTGAAATCCTACTCCTAGCTCAGTGCTGGTGAAACCACTAGTCCAGACAAAGCTGCAAATTATGCTACAAAATTAACTATCCAAGGTGAATTGGAGACTAAGGTGGATGCAAATGACTCCAGGATTGTTGCAGATCATCCATTATCAATCTACGATGTCCACGCACTTCATGAGCCATCCAACTCTGTTGAAGATCATTAAGGTGTTTTTTGTCTTATATTTTGGTAGCACTTGGCGTTGGAAACCATAGCTTTTCCCATCTACCAACTCCTTTGCCTCTGTTTCCACATACTTTTAGCCATTTGCATACTGAAATTTTCCTACACTGAAATCAAGTAAATTTTCTTCAGAGCTTTGAACGCCCATTTATCCTCTTGGCTCACGTTGTTCACATTGCGCTACAAAAACTGCTGCCAAAACTGCGCTATGGATCCCTGCTATAGTGGGAAAACCCCCCTATGGACTACACCAGAGTTCTAAAGTGTAGGCAGAGCTAACCATCTAAAGTCTCCTACTTTTAACAACTATCCCAACATGACCCCACCATCATATATAAAAAACAAAGTATAGGGATCCGGTAGTCCTACCTTGAAATCCATGTCCGGTGTCGATCCCTTTGCACTCGGTTGTTTCTCAATTGCAAATCTCCTCCCAAGGCTGACCTACATTTACCAAAAGAAAAAAAAAGAAACTACAAGCACACATTATATATATGGATTAGTGGGTTAGATATCATAACAAAAAATGTAAACAAAACATAAATATTGAAGACATCATTTGGAGGGAAGGAAAAAGTATTTCTTTATATTAATCTCACAAAATTCGTTTACAATATGAGACCAACAACTTCTCCTCGAACTCGGTCCTGGGATCCTCTTCATCTGCACCAAATTCTTCCACGTATCCTTCTCTTCTTCAGTCCTCTCTAGGGAAATGGCAAGGGTTTGCAATGGAGGAAAAGGGAATTCTGGCTCAAACTCACAATGTGGCTGCAAAATATTGGGGCAAAGGGGGAATACTGAAATGGGTAGAGTTTCTTTTCTCTCATGCTTCCTCCTGGAATGGGACCCCAACCCCTTCTTTTATAGGCCAAAAAAGGTAGTAACGGTTGGGTGACTGGCTATGGACAGTCAAATAGTTAAGTAATGTCCCAAAAGCCCGTATCCCTTTGCAATTTTTATTTTTCGCCCAATTTTGTGAGTATACGTGGGTTGTAATGGTGCAACTAGTGTGTGTACATGGGCAATAGTGGTCCAGGGTGCATACATCTTCAAAATAATGGTTTTTTAGAAGAGTTTCTCAATGATGGCTTGGAAAAGATAGCAAGTAGGATGGCGTGATGCCATGCATGCATGTAAAGTGCAATTTAGGGTTATAACAATCTCCTGTTCTAGCGTCTCAATTTATGTGTAAAACCAATGTCATATTCTAGGCTCCCAGTTCCAACATTAGCCCTCTTTATCGACTTTTTTATCCTATATTTTCATCTCAAAGTCCATTTACAGTGAATGTTTAGGAGACTTTGCTTAGAACGAGGATGAACCTATATGGTGGCTTGATGACAGTCTAAAACTCAAACAAAATAGTCTCCCTACATATCATTTCTCATAAGATATTTTTCCCCATCTCAGTCATCAAACCAGTCTCTTATTAGTCCAGAGGTAAATTGGATGAAATCCCTGAAAGACCAATTAAGGATCACCTTCAAATCTTAAAATACCTTTTCCTCTATTGGGTTTCCTTACCTCTCATAGCATTACAGTTTTTGACCTCTTGCTTCTATCCATGTATACACCCCAACAAAAGAAATCTCACAAAGGTGGGAGTGTGGTTAGGACTGAGCCTTCTGACATGAACCCTTTTGATGTTGATCCTATGATCAGGGAGATTTTCCAAAGGGTTGGTTGCCTATCTTTCTGCAAAAACATGCAGAGGGGACACCCTGAAGTAGCAAGGAAGTTTTCTTTAAATTTTTATTGCACTAAGACAGAACTAGGAACCCTTGAGTTGGAGGTATCCGAGGCCACTATTGTAGTAGCCATTGAGATACCCAACACTGGTGAGAGGTGGTTCAAATCTATGACCCTTAATGCATCCTTTTCTAAGGATTTCCTCAAGACAAACTATCAGGAAGACAATTTTTCTAAGGGAGTGCCTAGGAGCCACTTGGTTGAGGATTTTAATAAAATGATGAAAATTATCCAGAGGTATTTTACATGTGAGGGAAGATTCAACATGATATACCAATATCACATTAGGCTCTTGCTGCATTCCACATGCAAAGATTTAATGAATATCCATTTTTATCTATTTAGAAGTATGGGAAAGATGGTTGATAGGGTCCAAGCCAATTTCAAGGCTGTGGACACTAGTGTTTTCCACTCTGGGTTGATCAAGATGTTGGTTATGGAAGACTTGAAGAAAAGAAACCTTTCTTGGGAAAAATTCATTGTCTCTGCCAATTTGCAACTAGATATAGCCTCTACCCCTCAATCCATGATGTAGAGTCCTTTTCCAGCTAGTAGTGTTGTCCAAGTAGAAACAAGTAATAAGAGAAAGAGAAAACCTATTTCCCAAGACAAAGAAGTTCCTAAAGAAATTGATGAAGAAGAGAGGGAAGTCCATCACTCCCCACAAAGAGAATTTCCACCTGAGCCTGCACCTGAACTAGAGGAGGTTCCTTCATCAGCCAAATCCACAACTAAAAAGAGGAGAAAATTGCATTTTCCTTCACCTACTGCAGCATATGAGACAAGGGTTAGGAGGCCATTCACTAGATCATCAGCCCACAACGAAAATTTTGAAACATAAATCACACTTAAGGTTTCTGTCCCAAATAAAGATAAAGGTAAAAGTGACATAGTTGGGAAGCCTATTGAGGTCATGACCAAAACCTATGTTTAGACGAAAGACAAAGGTAAGGGTGAATCTATTAAGAATCCTATTGAAGTCATAAACATCAACTCTCCCCCTGATAATCCCACTTTCAAGAGATTGATTAGACAACTTAGGGATGCTAGAAAGGAAGTTGCCCATTTGAAGGAGAAAACATGGACTAAGAGGAGGAAGATGAAGAAGATCATGTATATGTATAATGAAACCCTTGATTTGGATAGGTTTATATCAATAATATTATTGCCTCTCCATAGGAAACTTAAGACTTTGTATAGGAAAAACAAAATCATTCAGTGCCAAAACAGAAAGATCAAAGAAGAATTGCATCCCTTCAAGGATTATCTAGCTTAGAGGAACTTAAATGTTCTAGCACAAGTTGTAATAGAAAGAAATGCCCCTGCAGTAGAGAAGAGTGCCCTTGCAAAAGAAAGAGATCTTGCTGTGACAGAGGGAAGTTCTCCTGCAACAAGGAGGAGTTCCAAATTGAGAAAGTAAATGGAGAGTATGACATATCTTTTTTTTATGGTGATTAGTTTTTGCAAGCTTGAAGTGTTCAAGGAAATATTATATATTCACCTACTGGAGGAATCTACAGGCTCATAGTCCATCTACTAAGAATTGTTGTTTTTTTGAGTATTTGTTGCATCACACAGAAAAAACACGGAGATTTTGTAGTGCTTGGTGCTATAGAATCATTCACACACACTATTATGTAGTTGCGCTACCGAAGGTGATATGAAATCACCTAGCCAGACATAGAATGGGTGCTACAAAATTTGCAGAGCAATTTTATGGGAAGGCGCTACAGAATCTGCTACCGAATGTGCTACAAAATGGGATGTAGAACAGTTTTAAAGAGGTGGTCTCTACTAATGTTTCTTCCAGTTGCGCTACGAAATGGTTCTACAAACTGGCTGTTACAGTCAACAACTTTAAATTCATTGCTTCTTCTTGGCTTTGATGATTTGGAGGGAACCAAGGATCAACAAGTGGCAGCTGGATTTTAGCACACAGGCTTGGAGGACACATGGAACTAGAGAAGATATGCCCAAGAAACAACAAAGCATGTCATTCATATCTTGTTAGATTTGTTGCCAACATGATCCTTGATTTTAGAAGTTTGTTAGATCTACTAGTACAAATGTTAGACTAGTAGATTTTTGTGGCGAATCCTAGGATAGGAAGGCCAACTCACACTTCTAGTTGTTGTCTACTATTTTGGTTATAAATGCATCAGGAAAATGATATGTTGGGTTCGAATGGTTGAGCAGAGATCCCTATTTTGTAATATTTTGACTAAACAAAGTTGTTCTCTGGTTATGTATGAGACCTGGGATATTTTCATTAATAGAAGTCAACCTCTTTTCACCAGCTTGTTTCTTCTTACTCTGAAATGATTATTGTTGGATGATCCTTATGAGATTTTTTGGTTGTGTTATAATGAATGTTTGATTATAATGCTGCTATAAATATTTTTCAATGTTTTAAACTTTAGTTCAAGAAGTTCTTGTGACTGAGTTTTTCTTCACCTAGATGCTTGAAGGCCGGATGCTTATAGAATATTTATCCACCTTCCTCACTACGTATTCCTTCTATTCACCTTTATCCTTAAACCATTGACTCAAGTTAATCAAAACCTCATTTTCTTATGCATGCTAGCCCATATTTCTGTGTTAAAACATTTTTATGCTGAGTTTTGTCCATTTGACCTTTAATCATTAATTTACATTTACAAACCTTTTGATGGATACTGGGCTTATCCTCTTGCAATCTGAGGGTGACTCTTAGTGCTAACATTCTTTAACTCTATCAGCCCATAAGGAAAATTTCATCTTTGAGTCCCATGATTTCTTGTTGTCTTCTAACAATTTCTTAATGATCTTTATGAAGCTCTTGTTAGATGACTCTGCCAAACCATTTCCTTGGGGGTAATAAGTAGTAGAATGGACTAATGTAATCCCATACTGTTCACGAAACTTGATGAATGGTTCAACTTTAAAAGAGGTAACATTGTCAGTAACAATATTGCTTGGAAAAACAAATCTTGACATGATATCCTCAAGAAAACTAATGATTACCTTGTGGGAGGCACTCCTTGTAGGAATGGATTCTATCCACTTGGTGAAATAATCAATGGCATTCAAAATCCACCTATGATGAACACTTGAATTTGGATGAATTTCCCCAATGAATTCAAGACCCCACTGTTGAAATGGTCCATAAACCACCACAGGCTTCAAAGGAAAAGATTTGAGTTGCTCCTTTCTAGAAAACTTTTTTCATTTGACACAAGCTCTAATATTTGCACAAACATCACTAAGAAGGCTAGGCCAGAAATACCTAGCTCTGAGGATCTTATAGGTTGTGGTTCTCCAAAAATTATGGCCCCCACATAAGCTGTCATGAAATTTAGTCATGTCCTTTTGGGCCTCCTGTGGATCTAGACATCTCAAAAGAACTCCTAGAGGATCTTTCCATTACTAGACATGATCAATGAGACAATATATTATTTCCTTAAGCTTCAAATCTCTCACCTCATTCTTTTCCAAACCATCAGGAGGCTGCAACTTCTGTAGAAAATATATGATGTCTTTATACCAAGTGCATTCTACCAAGTTGGGGCTGATATGAGAGCTTTTTTCAGAAAAATAAACTTCTTGATTTTATGAGTTTATGTTCATGAAATTAACCCATAAATATTTTCAATTCGATTCAGCCAACAACCTAGATAAACCTTGGCCTTTCACTAGTTTAATGGGCTTCATTTCAAGGTCAAAATACATAATTTTGGCAATCCATTTTCTCCTCTTCCCAACTATGTGAGGATGGATAAGTATCTCTTTCAATGAGGCTATGGGAACATAGGAAACAATCTTTGAATGCAGAATATATACTCTGAAATCCTTGAGGGATTTGACCAAAGCATAAGCCTTCTTTTCCATGATATCATATCTTATTTCTACATCCCTCAATGCTCTGTTGAAAAAGGAAATAGGTTGCTCTAACCCCTCTATATTTTTCTGTAGCAAGACAACAACCAATGTGTCAAATGAGGAAAAGGAAAATATCAGAAAATCCTTGGAATAATCAGGGTTGATGAGCACAGGTGCTTCAATCATCGCCTTTTTGATTTGGTCAAAATAATCTCGAGCCTCAATAGTCCATTTCACCTCATTTCCTTTCCTAATAATGGATGTAATGTACTTAACCAATTCAACAAAGTTAGAGATGAACCGTCTTAAAAAAATGATTTTCCCCAAGAAAGACTAAACTTATTTCTTGGATCTAGGAAGAGATAAAGTCTGTATGGCCTCTACTCCACTTGAATCAATTCTTACCCCTTCTGTTGATACAATGTGTCCCAATAACTTACCTTCCTTCATATCAAACAAACATTTCTTGGGATCGAGAGAAAGACCAAACTTTGTGCACTTTAAGAAGAAATGTTTCAAATGATGATAATTCTTTTTTATCAAATTTAGAGAACACTGTAATGTCATCTAGGTAGATGACCACAAATTTGTCATTCTCCCCAATAAATGCAATATGCATTGCTCGCTGAAAGTTTGCTCCTGCATTCATTAATCCAAAGGGTATTTTAGCATACATGAATGTTCCCAAAGGAGTAGTGAAGGTTGTCTTCTCTCTATCTTCAGGAAAGAAAAAAATCTTATTGTAGCCTGAGAAGCCATCAATCATAGACATCCTAGATGAGCAGTCACTCTCTGCAAAATGTGCTCCATATTTGGCAAGGGGTAATTATCTTTCTTGGAGATTCTATTCAAATGCATGAAATCAACACATAGTCTAATTTCCCCATTTTTCTTCATCGCATGGACCAATTTAGCCACCCACTCAGAGTATCTCAAAGGAATGATGATATTGGCATCCAACAACTTCTTCACTTCTTTTTCTATAATAGGAAACAACATGGGATTTATCTGTCTCAGTTTCTACCTAAAAGGCTTGGTCTCCTCTTTCAAAGGGATCACATGTTCAATTATGTTTGTGTCATATGTTCATAAATATTCATATTTCCAGGAAAACACATTGGCAAAATCCTTTAAAATCTTAACATACTCATCAATTTGTTCCTTTGACAAGTTTCTAGACAATTTGACATACTTTGGATCCTCCTCTATACCTAAATTGCATTCAGTCACATCAAACTTTTCAGTTGAACCTTTAAACTATACAACAACATCATTTCTGTCAAACAATCTCTCCAAGGGGACTAGTCCTTTTGGAATATGGTTACTGGGCAACTAAACAATATGATGGTCATCAATTTTATTCAGAAAAATATCAGTATGACGGATTTTTTCATAATCATGATCTTGATCAATATGTAAGGCATAAAACTCATCCACAGTTTCAATAAATCTTTTTATCTCAATATCATCCTCAAAGACCTTCCAATGTTTGACATTGTCATGTATAGAGGGTCTATACTTCACTTCCACATCATATTTGAGTTTAGGGGGAAAAGGAACTCTGAAATTACTTGCTGAGACAACCAAGGAATCTTCCATAGTGTTCTCCTCTCTTGAAACAAAATAGATACTAAAATCCAAGAAGAAATTATCCACAAAATCCCAAACTTCATTTCTGTAAGTCCTTAACCTGGGGTGTTTAGCTTGATACAAATTTTTGACTTGATGAACAATTAATTCAGCATCTCCAAACACTTCTAGCTCTTCAATCTTCATGTCTTTAGCAGCCCTCAAACCCAAAACAAGAGCCTCATATTTTGCCACATTGTTTGTAGTTTCAAACTCAAGATTATAAGACAAAGATGTGATCTCTTGGGTAGGGGAAATAAAGACTACCCCAACACCAACACCTTCCTTAGAAGAGGCCCCATCAAAAAACATCTTCCAAACATAGGTATTAGGAGGAGGAATTTCACAAGAGGTAATGGGTTGTTTTCTGATTTCAATAGATGATTGAGGAGCATCAGTGAGCTGTAATATACTGGATCCTAAATAAGTATCAACTACAAAAATAGGGTGGTTGGTAGGATTTGCTTCATCACTGATAATGTAGGCTAGTTTTGCCTCCCTATAAATCCTTCTATGTTCTCCATCAAATACAGGAATGGTGGCATATGAAAGGTCCATCTGCAAAGTTCCCCCTAGTCTTTTTATCTAGGATCTTGACAAGAGCATCCCAAACTTAGGGGGGACATCAACCACCACAATATCCATGACCACACTTTTCATGGGCAATTGGAACAGGGTAACAACCAGGTCTTTGATAACCCCAAGACACTTCACTTTCCTAAAGTCAAATGAGTATAAGTCATGGTAAGTTTTTGTAATTTCTAGCCCAAGCTCATCCATGGCAGTTTTAGAAATGAGGTTATGATATTCCCCTGAGTCCATCAAGAAGTTGTGCAACACTTTATCGTGAATAATTAATGATGTGTAGAAAGGGGGGGAAGAGCCATCCCTATCCTCTACCAAAGGTCCTAGGATGACTGCTATTTTTTCATCTGGAAGGTTGATTGAATCTGTGGAATTAGATGAAGGCTCAGGCTGTAGCATTTTGGAAAGATACCTTTTGAATTCCTCATTATTAATTAGCTACAAAAAAGGTACAGGGATTTTAATTTTTTGAATCTCACTTTCAAAGCTAAAGGAGGATGGAGATTTCAAAATTTCCTTAATTTCTGGGATAGGGCTCTTAACCAATGCTCGAGGGTTTTTTGTATCCTTGTCTTTGTTTCTAGTTGCCACAGCTTTAGCAGAATGTTTTGTTTTAGTGGCTTGATCATAATTGTCAGGCTATCCATGAGAGACTCAATTGGTTTTTTACCCTTTACTCAATTCATTTAATCGGCTATCCATGAGAGAATTTTCATACGCAAATTGATTTAAATGAGGAGATGAAGAGGTTTCACCAAGATAATGGATTTATGGATCAATTTATTCATCCTCTCCTTCTTCATCATCAACAAGGTTATTTTGGAGAGGGGCTTGGACTTTTTGATCATCCTTATCCCTATTTCTTTGATCTCTTTGGAGGACCCGAGGGGCATTATTTGGTCTTCTGGAATTACCTCTATTATCAACATTATGTGTGTTCCTATAGTTATTTTTTCCTTCAAGTTTCAACTTCTCTATTTCAGCAGAAAGTGATTTTACCAATTTTGTAAGTTCATCAACTTGAGGGTGGACAATAGGGGATTCTGAGGTTGAAGCTTCAACTCTACCTTTCCTTCTGTCTCTATCATATTTTCCCCTAAGTTTGTCAGCTGCCAATATGTTAGATTCTACTTCCAATGATGCATCTTGCATATGAGCTTGAGAGGAAGATCTTGTTTCTCTCAACAGGAGGCAAAACTCAGGCTCAAAAGCACTGGCATAGGTAATCTTGGCAGAGGTTTCTGTAGGCTTTATTTCAGTGGGAATTTTGTTGTACATTTTATTAAATATTTCTGAGAAGTCTAAAACAGATTCCCCTTCTTTCCTCTTAAGTGACCCAAATTATGTAATATAATAAAGGAAATCTTTTTTATCCCACCAATGTATCAAGAAAGCATCATCAAAAGCTTCAATTCCAGCAATATATCCAAGAGTCAAACCCCTAAACCATTTTCTAGCCTCACCATCAAGGCTCTGTACAAATACCCTCATCCATACATCCTCATTCTCAATGTTAAGATTGTTTGCATAACTATAAAAGGATGCAAGGTGTTCTTCTGCAGTTATGTCTTCCTCCCCTGTGAACTTGGGCATATACTTAAGGTAGTCTCCAACTGGGAGAGCATTCATTGGTTGAGGTAAAATAATAGGGGCATAATTAGCAACCACTATGACATCCATCATATTTCTAGGAAGATTAGCACCTACCATTGGGTTGTGAACTGTAGGAGAACAAGGGGGAGATGGAGTTTTGACAGGTACAACTACATCTTTGATTTTAGGAGAAAGAGGGAGCTTGGATGGAGAGGTTTCAATTTTCATAGGAAGAGGTTGAGTATTGGAGGAAGATGGTATAGGGTCCAAGGGAAAAAAGGTTTCCTCCTCTTTAGTCACATCAATCTTAATAGGAGGAGTAGTAGGAAGGCCCAAAGTAGGAAAATATTCTAATCTCTCAAGTCTAAACCAGCTTACAAAATCAGGAGTGCCAAGGGTTTCAAAACTTTCTTCTTTCATTTTGGGGCTAAAAAAAGAGTATTCAACAGGGAAATTTTCAAAATCCAAATTTCTAGAAACTTCAGCAGAGGATAGAAGAGGAGAATTGAATATAACTACTGGAGTTTTAAAAGTAGAATCATGTAAATGAAAAGAAGTACTTGGTACAGTAGCTGAAAATCATTCTTGAGAAGATTTTCCTTTCTTAATAATCTTCTCTGGGTTAGCTTCAGGTGTTTCTAGAGGTATATGTGGAGTAGGCCTCGTGTGTCTACCTTTTGGAGCCACAACTGAAACAGTGGAGTCGCCAGGTGCAAGTTTCCATCTTCAATGTACTGATTTCTAATGCACCTTCAGAATCAATATTTCTTTATCATTCAATCCCAAGGAAATGTATTCAATTTGTTCCCCAAAAATGATGCAGAGAATCTTAGCACTGAGAATCACCCTCAAATTGCAAGAGGATAAGCCCAATACCCATCAAAAGGTTTTTAAATGTAAATTAATGTTTAAAGGTCAAATGGACAAAACTCAGCATAAGAATGTTTTAACATAGAAATCTAGGCTAGCATGCATAAGCAAATGAGGTTTCGATTAACTTCAGTCAGTGGTTTAAGGATAAAGGTGAGTCGAAGGAAGATTTAGTGAGGAAGGTGGATAAGTATGCTATAAGCATCAGGCCTTCAAGCAACTAGGTGAAGAAAAACTCAGTCACAAGAACTTCTTGAACTAAAGTTTAAAACACTAAAAAATATTCATATCAACATTATAATCAAACATCCATTATAACACAACCACAACATCTCATAAGGATCATCCAATAATGAAAATTTCAGAGTAAGGAGAAACAATATGATGAAAAGAGGTTGACTTATATTAATGAAAATATCTCAGGTCTCATACATAACCAGAGAACAACTATGTTTAGTCAAAATATTACAAAATAGGTAGCTCTACTCAACCATTCAAATGCAAAATATCATTCATCTAATGTATTTATAACCAAAACAATAGACAATAGCTAGAGGTGCGAGCTAGCCTTCCTATCCTAGGATTCTCCAGAAAAAGCTACTAGTCTAACATTTGTACAAGTAGATCTAACAAACTACTAAAATCAAGGAGCCGGTTGGCAACAACTCTAACAAGATATGAATGACATGCTTTGTTGTTGCTTGGGTGTATCTTCTCCAGTGCCATGTGTCCTCCAAGCCTATGTGTTGAACTCCTGCTGCCATATGTTGATCCTTGGTTCCCTCCAAATCATCAAAGCCAAGAAGAAGCAATGAATTTAAAATTGCTGATTGTAACAGCCAGTTCGTAGAACCATTTCGTAGCGCAACTGGTAGAAAAATTCATAGTGCCCACCTCTTTAAAATTGTTCTGCAGCAGATTTTGTAGCGCATTCAGTAGCAGATTTCGTAGCTCCTTCCCATAAAACTTCTTTGTAGATTCCGTAGCGCCCATTCTGTGTCTAGATAGATGATTCTGTAGCACCTTCGGTAGCGCAACTACATAATATTCTATGTGAATGATTCTGTAGTGCCAGGCGCTATGAAATATCTGTGTTTTTTCTGTGTGATGCAACAAATCCTCAAAAACAAAAAAAATCTTAGTAGATGGATTATGAGCATGTAGATGCCTCCAGTAGGTGAAAATACAATATTTCCTTGAACACTTCAAGCTTTCAAAAACTAATCACTATAAAAAATGGATCTATCATACTCTCCATTTACTTTCTCAATATGGAATTGCTCCTTGTTGCAAGAGAACTTCCCTCTGTCACAACATCATCTCTTTCTTTTGCAGGGGAACTCCTCTCTATTGCAGGGGAATTTATTTCTATTTTAGCTTGTGCTAGAACATTTAAGTTCCTCTGGGCTAGATCATCCTTGAAGGGATGCAATTATTCTTTGAGCTTTATGTTTTGGGACCGAGTGCTTTTGTTTTTCCTGTATAGAGTCTTAAGTTTCCTATGGAGAGGTAAGAATATTCTTGTTGTAAACCTATCCAGATCAAGGGCTTCATTATTGATCCAAAAATCATTCATAGAAGTTTAAGAATAACTTAGAACTCACAGAGGCAACTCAGAAAACTCAGAATGGCTCCAACAGACAGAGAAAGGGAAAAAATTCAAAGTTCCCAAAACTCAATGAAAATGACATGATTGTAAAGAGTGCGTCACGATATTTCTAATGGTGCAAGCGACTCGTCAAATAGAGTTACAGTTTGAAATATATTCATGGTCAAAGTTGTGGTCAAATAGGGCCAGTCAACAAGGGGGCACATCGTCATACATACTGCTAACGTCAGCATGACATCAACAAATGACATGGTAGAGTGACATCATCATATGATATTCTAACATCATCATTCCATGTGGAAGCACCATAGGTTGCCATGTGTCACCTGCCAATGGGCTTTTCAGGGGTCCATCTAGACCAATAGAAAAGTGTCATGTGGCACTCCCAGGAGATGCCACGTGGCACCACCTGGGAATCGTCACGTGTCAGCTACAAAATGACAGGGAATAGACGTTAGTAGAAAGGTGGACTTATCAGTGGGCACCATGTGGCCCAATCATCGAGAGACATGTGGCATCCCCGAAACAACCAATATTAACCCGTGAACGAATTTCATTTTAAAAAAAATGGCAGATTTGCCAAATCTAGCGGACCAAGCCAATTTTAACGGAAATTTGGAAGTACCTCTAGAAAGTACGCTAAACTTAGTGAGGATCATATATTGTAATATATATATTTAAACAAAAAACACACCAAAATGGAGTCTGGTGGGATTCGACCCCGAAACCTCCACGATGCCCAAGACTTAACGAATCTTCCCACAACCAATGCACCATGGGTACCTCTTAGTACATCCACCCATGGATATTATTTAAAAGGTTCAATCTGACCAGATTCGGGAGAGAGGCGCGGACTGTACAGACCTGCAGGAATAAATTTCGAGACATAACTATCATCATTGCAGGTTGCAGAGGGCACGAAAACAGAGACATGATTCTTCTTGGGCCTGGGAGTGCCAGAGTCCGATTAGAGTGTGGAGACAGTCATTTTTGGGTAATTCGACGCCACGAATTCAATGGTGATTTCTGTTTTTTGATATGAGAATTATTTCTATAGCTTGATTTCAGAATGAGGTATATTTATGTATTTGCCAAATTCTTTTGTTGAGTTAATGAAAGATCCTACCCATTTGAGAGCAGGACCCAGAGATGTAGTCAACCAGGGACAAACTTCGTTTTCAAGTTTTTGTGTTCAGATATGATACTTATGTCTCTTCATTTTTAAGTTTTCCATTCTTTAATGGTGCACTTTAATTTATGCTCAATTAATGAAATTCTTTATAAGTCACGATGAAAAGATCCCAGATCATGTTGGTATCCGAGCAATCATCTTTGACTTGAATTGTTGAGTGTGAATGCTGACGAGGGTCAAGCATAAGCAAGGTGAAGGAACTCTTAATACTTTCAATCCTGAAGTTGGTTGTGTATCTAGAAGGAAGAAAATGGAAGAAGAGGACAAGCGTGATGAACAGGAGAAAAACTTTCGCATGGTATTTTATTGCATGTCAGAAATGGTCGAGCGAATGTATGGAGATTACGAGAAGAGGATGAAGAAGAAAGGGAATAAAAAGGAATCACATGCAGATGATGATGCTTCGATAAACCAAGGGGCTGGAGGAGATCCTCCTGAGACTCCATCTTCACCTTCAAGTTCTAGTTCTTCTTCCTCTGAGCATTCTCATCATTCTCATTATTCTAGCCATAAAGCCTCTTTTAAGAAACCATTATTTAAGCTTGATGTAAAATTTTATTTACCTATGTTTAATCGAGATGCTAATCCTGGAAATCTAGATAATTGGATTTGATAGGTTGAAGTATATTGTTGTGTCCAACATATTGATGAAGAGGAAGTTAAAGTGAAACTGGATTATCTTCGGTTGGAAGGTACCACTCTCGTATGGTGGGAGAGAAAGCTTCATGATAGAAATAGGTGTGGTAAGCTTCTTTCCTCATGGTTGGAATTTAATCAGCGATACGGAAGCAATTTTATCCGTTAGGTTATTTATATAAAGCAATGATGGAATGGAAAACTTTAAGGCAAAGTAAAGGACAAACCGTACAAATTTTCACAAAAGAATTTAGGAAGAAATCTCTTGCATTGAATATTCCTTTAGATTCTTATGAAACTTTAATCAAGTATATTGGTGCACTTCACAGTTATATTCTACATACTTTATTCTTGTTTAACCCCACTAGTCTTGATGAAGTTTGTGTGCAAGCCACTCACCTTTAGAACAGGGGGAAACATGTTCAAGAAGATCCCACAAAGAAACCTTCCAATTTACCACAAAAGAATTTTAAGAAGTTTAAGAGGAAGGACAAGAAGACCGCTATAGTGACGAGAGAAGGAGGAAAACCATCTTTAACTCATTGCAAGAGGAGCGGTCACGATGAAGAACACTGTTGGAAACTGCATCCAGAAAAGAAAATGAAATAGTTCAGTGGAAAGGGGAAGACAAAGACCGTTGCTACGAAACAACAAGATCTTGGTTCTGATTCAGGAGATGAAAGAAAGATCACAATGGTTGGAGTACAAGGTAAAGATTCTCTTCATGCTATTTCTAGTTGCAATGATGAATCTCATGTTGATGAATGAAAGAGGAATGAGTTATTTCAAATAAGAGTTGTATCTAAACATACTAAGATAGATACATTATTTGATCTAGGTTCCCAAGTAAACTTAATATCTGAAGCACTTGTCAAGAAAATGGGTCTTGAAACGAAACCATATCCGAAGCCTTATCCTCTTGGTTGGGTATGTGACAAAGAAAAAATTAATGTCACCAAACAATGTAGGATAAGATTTGCTATTGCTTCAAAATTGATAGATGAAGTGGATTTGGATGTTGTACCACTTGATATATGTGTCATAGTGTTGGGAATTCCTTATCTTTATGATATAAAAGTATTCTTCTTTTGTCATGGGAACAAATACCACCTTACTAAGGGGGGAGTGGAATATATTATTAGAGCTCACAACATGAGGGTAAATACAACACTTGTTAGTGTAGGAAAAATGAAAAGACACGTAAACACTAATAAGAGATATGTACTCATGGTCGTTAGAGTGAAAGATGTCAGGACATATGACGCTTTCCAAGGGTGTGATCCATCTCATAAAAAAGAACTAATTGATATTTTTTCTAAGTATGATGATATTTTTTAGGAACCAGATGGATTACCTCCTAAGAGGGAAATCCAACACGAGATACATCTTCAACATGATTATCCTCTTCCTAATGTGGGCATGTATAGGATGTTAGTTGTGGAGATGACAAAGATCAAGAAGCAGGTACAAGGCTTATTGGATCAAGGGGTCATCAGGACCAGTTCATCTCCTTGTGGTTCTTTGATTGTGATGGTGCCAAAGAAAGATGGTACATGGCGAATGTGTGTCGATTACTGGGCCTTATATAAAATCATGGTGAAAAAACGATACCCTCTTCCTTGCATAGATGATTTACTTGATCAATTGAAGAATGATGTATATTTCACTAAGTTGAATTTGCGTACTGGATATCATCAAATCAGAGTCACACAACAGGATGCATGGAAATTTCCATTAAAACCAAACATGTATTGTTTGAGTGGTTAGTTATGTCATTTGGGCTTTGTAATGCTCTGACATCTTTCATGTGTGTGATGAATGATGTATTCAAGCCTTTCATAGATGACTTTGTGATTGTATATTTAGATGACATTCTTGTTTTTAGCGGGACTTGGGATGAGCACATGAGGCATGTAAAGAAACTATTGGATACTTTGCAAAGGGAAAAGTTGTATGTAAAATTATCTAAATGTGAATTTGGCAAGACTGCACTTGTGTACTTAGGTCATATTGTAGGAGGAGGACAATTGAAAATTGACCCTTCCAAAATTGATGTAATTGTAAATTGGCCTGAGCCAAAAGGTGTAGCCAAAGTTCGAAGCTTCTTAGGTGCAGTCCAATATTGGAGGAGATTCATTCCCAACTTCTCCTTCATAGCATCTCCTCTGCATGCCTTAACCAATGTGAATAAAACTTTTCAGTGGGAAGGAAAGCAACAAAAATCTTTCGACACTTTGAAGGGGAAGATCATTTTTGCACTAGTATTATCACTGTTGAATCTTCAACAACCTTTTGAGATCAAGACAGATGCTAGCAGATACGCCATGGGTGCAGTATTGATGCAATATCGTAAGCCTATATGTTACCACTCTTTAAATTTTAACCAAGTTGTTGTTAACTATCTTACATATGATAAAGAGTTGTGTGCATTATTCCAGAGTGTAAATAAATGGAAGCACTACTTGTTAGGGAAGGAAACAAACATACATACAAATCACCAACCCTTACAGTATCTTCAAGCACAGACCAAATTGCAACAATCTCGACACTACAAATTGATGGGTTTTCTACAACAATTTCACTTGGTAATCAAGTACAAAAAGGGTACAAGTAATAAGGTAGCTGATATGCTTTCTAGACCTCCTATTGTTGTTTATGTTATTTTGAAGAATACTTCTTTATATCATGATATCTATGTAGAACAATATTCCATCGATGAATATTTTAAAGAATTATATGCAAAGCTAACCCTTGGTGCATAGGTAGAGAACTATTGTCTGCAAGGAAAATTACTCTACCATCTTGGAAGGCTATGTATTCCTACAAGTGAACAAGTCCATGTAATACGAGAAGCTCATACTTCTCTTGTGTCTTTAATTTTGGGGTAGGAAAAACTATGTCTCATTTGCATAGGTTTTGTTACTGGCCTCAAATGAAATCAATTGTAACTAAGTATGTAAAGGGGTGTGTGATGTGTTCTACTTGTAAGCCCACTAATAGAAAATTGGGGCTATACTCACCACTTCCTATTCCATCCCATCCATGGGAAAGTGTCTCCATGGATTTTGTAGGGGGTTTACCAATGACCAAAGGGGGTCATGATTATTTGTATGTTGTAGTGGATAGGTTCAACAAGATGTGTATCTTGATGCCATGTAAAAAGAAGATCACTGCTGAGCAGACTTCTAATCCCTTCTTTCAACATGTTTGGGTTCACTTTGAATTACCCACATCTATCATCTCAGATCGAGCTACTCGATTCCTTGGGGAATTTTGGACTAGCTTATGGAGAATGATGAACACCAAATTGAAGAGGAGCACTTATTTCCATCCACAGACCGACGGACATACAAAGGTGGTAAACTGAACAACGGTACTTTGCTTCGAGGCTACTGCAACAAGCATCCCAAGTTATGGGATGAATAGATACCCTATGTACAACATGCGTACAACCGAGCTTTACATTCATTGACTCATAGTTCACCTTTTGAGACATGTTTTGGGTACCTACCAAAGGTTCCTTTGGACTTGATGTATGGGAGAGATGCCAATGTAAATGAAGAACGAACAAAGGACATATCCCGCAACTTTATCCAGAGGATTTAGTAGATACACCAGGTCGTCAGGTAACAGTTGGAGAAAATTCAAGCATAGTATAAAGCTCGACATGACAAGAATAGGGTTGATCATCAGTTCCAGGTTGGAGACTAGGTATGGCTTCACCTCATCAAGGAGATATTTAAGGGTGAAGGCAAGAAACTCAATCCCATTCGTTATGGTCCCTTCACTATCTTGGAGAAAAGTGGTACCAATGATTTTTGTCTAGATCTTCCACCTTATATGCATATTTACTCAGTTGTGAACGTTGAAAACTTGAAAAAAATTTAGCCTCCCATGATCATGGATCAAGATGAGGAAGTTTCAATACCATCAGTTGATGAGTTTGCACCTGAGTACCTGGATGAGCTACATGAAGATATCATCCTGGATAGGAGGACGAGGACTTTACGCAGGGGTGATGTTGATTATTTTCGAGTAGGCTTAAAGGGCACACATCCAAGCAAGGCAAAGCGGATCGAGAATGACAAAGTGAGGGGAATCTTCCCTCACTTACCAGTTGATTGATGAAATATTTTGGTGGTCCGAAAATCTCTTAGTGGGAAGGTGTGATCCAAAAAGGATCCAGAGCAAGCTAAGAATAACTCAGAACTCACATAGGCAACTCAGAATGCTTAGAATATCTCCAGCAAATAGAGAAAGGGAAAAGATTCATAGTTTCCAAAACTTAGTTAAAATAACATGATCGTGAAGAGTGTGTCACAAGCTTTCTAACAGCGCAAACGGCTCATCAAACAGAGTTACGGTTTGAAAGATATTTGTGGTCAAAGTTGCGGTCAAACAAGGCCAGTCAGTAGGGGGCCACATCATCATATGTACTGCTGACATCAACAGCTGACATGGCAGGGTGATGTCATCATACGAGATGATGAATTCATCATGCCACATGGAAGCACCAGAGGTTTCTAGGTGTCACCCACCAATGGGCTTTTCAGGGGTTCATGTGGACCAGTAGAAAAGTGCCACGTGGCACCCCAGGCGATGTCAGATGGCACCACCCGAGAAGCACCATGTGTTAGATACAGAATGATGGGGCAGATATGTCAGTAGAAATGTGGACTTATCAGTGGGTTCCATGTGGCCCAATCATTGGGTGACATGTGGCATCCCTGAAATGCCCAATATTAACTCGTGAACGAATTTTGTTTTAAAAAAAATGTTAGGTCCACCAAATCTGGCTGACCACGCCAATTTTAACTGCAAGTTGGAAGTACCTCTAGTGAGTATTATAAACTTAGCGGGGATCATATATTGTAATATATATATTTAAACAAACAACACACCAAAATGGATTCCGATGGGATTCGACCTCGGAATGTCCACAATGCCCAAGCCTTAACGAATCCGCCCACAACCAATGCGCCACGGCTACCTCTTGGTACATCATCCTGTGGATATTATTTAAAAGGTGCAATCCATTTAGATTCAGGGGCGAGGCGCGGACCATATTAACCTATGGGCATGGATTTCGAGACATAACTGTCATCATTGCAGGTTGCAGAGGGAACAAAAATTGAGACAAAATTCTTCTTGGTCCTGGGAGTGCTAGAGTGGGATCAGAGCATGGAGATAGTCATTTTTGGCTAATTCAACGCCACAAATTCAGTGGTCATGTCTGTTTTCTGATCTGAGCATTATTTATGCAACTTGATTTCATAATGAGGTATATTTATGTATTTGCAAAATTCTTTTGTTGAGTTAATGAAAGAGCCTACCCATTTGAGAGAAGGACTTGGAGACGTAGTCCACCAGGGACGAAATTTGTTATCAAGTTTTTGTGTTCAGATATGATTCTTATATTTATTCATTTTTAATTTTTCCCTTCTTTAATGGTGCACTTTAATTTATGCTCATTTAATGCAATTCTTCATAAGTCACGGTGAAAAGATCCTAGATAAATTATACATATCCACGAGCTCCTTCATCTTCCTCCTCTAAGTCAATATTTGCTCCTTCAAATGGGAAACTTCCTTTCTAGCATCCCTGAGTTTTCTAATCAATCTCTTGAAAGTGAGATTATCAGGGGGAGAGTTGTTGTTTATGACCTCAATAGGCTTATTAGTAGCTTTGTCTTTTGTCTAAACAAAGGTTTTGTTCATGACCTCAATAGGCTTCCCAACTGTGTCACTTTTACCTTTAGCTTTCTTTGGGACATAACCCTTAAGTGTGATTTATGTTTCAGCATTTTCTTTGTGGGCTGATGATATAGTGAATGGCCTCCTAACCCTTGTTGTCTCAGCTGTTGCAGTAGGTGAAGGAAAATGCAATTTTCTCCCCTTTTTAGTTCTGGCTTTGGCTGATGAAGGAACCTCCTCTAGTTCAGGTGTAGGATGAGGTGAAAATTATCTTTGTGCGGAGTGATGGACTTCCCTCTATTCTTCATCAATTTCTTTAGGAACTTCTTTGTCTTGGGAAATAGATTTTCTCTTTCTCTTCTTACTTGTTTCTTCTTGGGCAACACTACTAGCTCGAAAAGGACTCTTCATCCTGGATTGAGGGGAAGAGGCTATATCTACCTGCAGATTAGCTGAGACAATGAACTGTTCCCAAGAAATTTTTATTTTCTTCAATTCTTCCATAACCAACATCTTGATCAACCCAGATTGGAAAACTCTAGTGTCCACAGCCTTGGACGTGGCTTGGACCCTATCAACCATCTTTCCCATACTTTTGAATAGGTAAAAAGGGATATTCATTAAATATTTTCCTGTGAAATGCAGCAAGAGCCTAATGTGATATTGGTATATCATGTTGAATCTACCCTCACATGTAAAATACCTCTAAATAATTTTCATCATTTTATCAAAACCCTCAACCAGGTGGCTCCTAGGAACTCCCTTAGACAAATTGTCTTTCTGATAGTCTGGCTTGAGGAAATCCTTAGAAAAGGATGCATTAGGGGTCATATATTTGAACCACCTCTCTCCATTGTTGGGTATCTCAGTGGTTGTTTTAATAGTGGCCTCAGATAGCTCCAACTCAAGGGTTCCTACCTTGGTCTTAGTGCCATCAAAGTTTAAAGAAAACTGCCTTGCTACTTCAAGGTGTCCCCTCTGCATGTTTTAACAGAAAGATAGGAAACCAACCCTTTGGAAAACCTCCCTGATCATAGGATCAAAAGGTGCATCTTAGAAGGATTAGTCCTAAACAAACTCCCACCCTTGTGAGATTTCTTCTGTTGGGGTGTGACGAAATTGACGAAATTGCATTGCAAAGCTAGAATAAGGATGAAACATACAATGCTTATTCAACTGGCGGCGGACAACAATATTGTGCAAAATCGCTGCAACATTGTATGGAAAATTTTGAGGAAAAATGTACTCCGAGAAGCATATTTAGATAAACATTTAAGGCTATCAGGATGTTTAAGGACCTTGTGGCATGCAAACATTTAAGCTGTCAGGCTTGTTGGAGGACCTCGCGTCATGTAAACATTCGCGTCATGTAAACATTTAAGCTATCGGGCCTATTTAAGCACCTCAAAAAAAGTGTCAATACATTTCAATACAAATACATGCGACAAGGACGTTATAAACTTTGGAATTCTCGATCACTATAAATCTTGGATATCTAAACATTTCAATATGATTACTACAAATAAAAACTTTGGGATATATTCAGCTCGTAGAAAATGCTAAGACAAACATTTGAACTAATGTTAGCATTAATCCACCTTTAAGAAATACATAGGAAAAATATATGATTCAAAAAGACTGTATACGATAAAAAAGTTTGGATATGTTACCATATAAAACATGGGAATAGGGAAGCTGACAATAAGACCTCCAATCTCTTATCCAATCATATCAGTACATATATGGTACTTTTTATTATATAAAAATCTATGTTTTTAGTTCACTAGCTCCAACAATAGATATTATGCAAATATTTGTGGTCAAAGGACAAACTAATATGTAGTCAACGAATTATCGATCGCTATAGTCCCTCTATGCCTACGGTAGGGACTAATAAGGACAAAAGAAAATATCTAGAGAGATTATGCCTAATAGTTGGACACCACTTAAATTGAAAGTCCCTTTATGATGCTTATCCATAATTTTCCACAAGATATGATATGTAGTTCGTATATTCTCATTGGACACCATTTAAATTGAAAAGTATTTTTTTATAAAAAAAAACTTATCCATAATTTTCCACAATAATTGTTCTTCATTTCATACTTTCTCAAAAAGATTTTGCCACTTGCAAACGCAATTACATCTTTTTAAATGTGATAAGACATTCCATTGGCTCGATTTTACTTTTCCTATATTTATGTGTTGGACATTTGGTTGTCATTGATGTCAACCCTTGAAGAGTGATATTAGAGATTGATTTCAACACTTGGAGAGGTCCAGAGATGTTGGACAGTTGATTGACATTTGTATGATTGAGATTGATGGTGAGTTAGCTGGGTGCATTTGATGTAGTCTACATGTAGCCCCGTAGGTATGGTTATAGGACCCAAAGTTTATTAAGGAATAATGACATGAAGGACAATCTAATTGAAGGTAATACTATCATATATGGATAGTCCTCATCATGCCATTTCCAACGGTAGGTGGTACGCCATGTGGTTCCTCACAGTTGAGGAGATATGCCTTCATGAAGTTGGGAGCCCCAAAGAATGGTTAAGAAGCCCTTAAGTAGTTACAAGTCATTAATTAAAGGGTAAAGTTGTTGCAAACAAGAAGTTACAAGTCGGCCTAATTGCAATAAATATTAAAATAAATATTAAGGATGCTTTTGGTAAAGTCACCCCCAATGAAATAATCATTAAAAAATAAATTAAATTTTATTTGGGCCAAGTTGGCCCTAAAAAAAGGGTGTCAAATCTAGTATAAATAAGGAAACTAGGAGTTCATTTGTAACATCAACTCAAGTGATTATTATCTGAGGTAAAAAAGGATATCTTAGGCGTTTTTCAGAGGGAAGATGAATTAAATAAGTTCTAAGTTGCAAGGGAGGATGAAGCCTTATGAGGATGTGTTCTAAGGTATGTTATTTACAGGTCATCTTACCATTTTCGCTATAACTTTATTTATATAACGATTCAGATAGTGAAACTTGGAGGCTATTGAGAAGACATATCAAGGTACCTGTGGTAGAAATTTCAGCTTCCGAGTCATTGTATTTTGGGAGATACACTCTGTGGAAGATAGGGGTTTTGGCTAGTCCTAGAACTAGTCTCAAATAAGTGTTCCAGGTAAAAAGGTCATAACGTATTCATAGAAGATCCAAATTAAGGGAGACAAAATTCATTGGATATATTACAATTATTATCATGTTTTGTGCAATTTTCAGATCCAGATATAAAATATTCCACGCGTGGTATGCTCTACAAGTTCTCTCTCTAGAATATGCTAGAATTCAACAAGGTCTACCATTTTTTCTATAACTCCTTTTCTGGGAGGTTCCAAGAAGTGAAACCTGGAGGAATTGGGAGAATATATTGAAGAATATTGTGTACAAGTTTTAGACCTTTATTCATTACAGGTACAAATTTATGCTTGTTGAAAGTCAAGGTTTGTCACTAATCCAAAAACTAGTCCCGTGACACTAAAGTAAAGTTTGATGAAGATGTTATTCTCTTGTTGCTGAAGTTGAGGAAGGTCTGTAGGTCTGTGATCACATACACCAGGTTTTTTACAGAGTTACAGGTATGTTTATATGCATGTTTTGAGGGTTACATGTTTATGATGTTATGGTGTATGGAATGTTTGAGACATATCATGAGTGATATGGTATATGGTTGAGACACATGGTTTGTGGTACATGATTGGATGCATGTTTTGTTGATGTTGGCATAATACTTGTTGATGCATAGCTTGGTTCTTGGTTTGGCACATGATTGAGGTGGATGTTGGACACTTGATGTTAGAATAATGCTTGAGGCACATCTTGGTGATATTGACATATTGGTGGAGGTTTTGTGCATGGTTTGAACATGGTATGGTATAGGTGTTGATGGTTGATGTCCATAGTTGACGCATGGCATGGTATAGGTGTTTATGGTTGATGTACATGGTTGATGTGCATAGTTGACACATGGTATGGTATAGGTGTTGATGCTGCAAGTTTGGTGGATGGTTGATGCACTTGTTATGGTATAGGTTGTGGCACAGGTTGATGCATGGTACAAGTTAGTACTTGATAGTATGTTGGTGATTTTGGTACATGCATGGTAGAGGCATGTGTTTGTGATGTTGGACATCTAGTTGAGAGGTTTCATTGGTATATGATCCATGTGATAGGATCTAGTTGAGTATCAGTGACAGTGATAGGTTGGATAGGTTGATGAGTGACAGGTTAAGGTCACAGGTTGGATACAGTGACAAGTTACATGTTTATGTGACAGTGGAAATGACAGTGGTAGAGACAGTGGAAGTGATTATGGTAGTGACAGTTCATGTACACTTATATTTTTGGGTGGTTGGACGAAGCAAGGAAAGGGTTTTGTAGCCTCCTTCCGATTGGAGGTGGAGAATCAGGGAGTTGGAGCTTCCTTCAAGTTGGAGCCTAAGAACTAGGTGGTTGTAGCCACCTTCCGGTTGGAACTGGAGAACCTAGGGGTTTGTGGCCTCCTTCTAGTTGGAGCTAGAGAATTCAGGGGGTTGTAGCTTCCTTTAGGTTGGACCTTGTAAATAGGGGGTTGTAGCCTCCTTCCAGTTACAGTTGGAGAATTGGGAAATTGGTGCTTCCTATGAATGACTTCTTGATATATATAAGAAAACATTTTGTAGTTTTCTCCCATTTGGGTTTCCACGTAAATACTAGTGTATTATGTTCTTGATGTGATGTTTCTTATGATTACATGCTTATGGTATATATATTGAATGCAATCATAGATGATGCATTGATGATAAATTGTTGAACATTGTTGATAAAGTGAAAGAATATATATTGTGGTTAAAATTGGTATAAAGTGTTTATATTGATTTAGCCCCCCATTGTCAGTTTTCCAATATTATGAGCATGATATTGGAGTCTCAACCTTGGACAACAATCACTCGTGCATAGTTATACTTATGTTTTTATTGGGTTCACAACAGTAGTATCCAAAGAACAAGAGACTAGATTAGTTGTACGCCCGATATTCACTTTTCCCAGAAATAATTATTGGCATTGTCTAATTGTTCAACATTTTGGATTTTTTCCGCTAGAACCCAACACATAAATCTACACGAAATCACTATTTTTTTGTTGTTTAAAATCTATTTATGAATGAAGAAATGGATTCATCATGATGAAAAACCTTTGAGGCACTCATATTATACAAAAATAATCACTCAAATCTATGGATCTAACAATTTCTCTCCGGATTTCAAGCAAATATCCCTGTAAAATGTCGTCGGAGAAGAGACAAAACATAGAACGTTTAGACTACGATTTATTTATTCATAATAAGTAATCCCACATGCTCCTATCATGATACCCCGTGACTTTGCAAGCAAACCAGGAGTATTATCGGTTTTCCTGAATCCAATGTTAATCATTCATACAACACACTCATCGAACTTCTTAGAAAAGGAATTAATCATGCCGAGATCTTATTCCAGAAAACCAAACACTTTTGACTCCGATATCATAATAGGACTTCTAGATTCATGCATAATGTGATATTCAACTTTTAGTCTTACAGATAAAAGTTCAATTGTATTCAGTGAGTTGGAGTGTGGGGATTCTTGATCATGCAATAATAATAATATACATGTTATATATGGACCATCCTTAGGCATTTGGCCGGAAGCAATCAACTTCACTGATAAGGGTATTGGCCCTATTCCTTCATAGTGGAAGGGAGCGTGCATGTAGGGACAAGATTTCAACATTCCCAATTGCAACAAGTGATGTTTATGATTCAAATCAATTAATAATTCTTGAAGAAACAAGATTTTAAAATTTCTAACTGCAACAAGTGATTTATATGATTCAAATAAATTTGTTGTGTTTATATTTTACATAATTTGGGGTGTCCAGAGTGGTCTCCATATATATCAAAATACATTTATCTTTAAACTTATAAATTTTACATAATTTGAGGTGTCCATTGTCCTCTCCTTATAATAAAATGTTGAATTATTTTATTATAATTTTATTATTATTATTATTATTTATTAATATAAATAAAATATTTTTTATTTTTTATAAAATTGTTTTTTAAAAATTTAATTTATTAAAATTACAAATTTAATGTTGTGTTTATATTTTACATAATTTAGGGTGTCCACAGTGGTCTCCATATATATCAAAATACATTTATCTTTAAACTTATGAATTTTACATAATTTGAGGTGTCCATTGTCCTCTCCTTATAATAAAATGTTGAATTATTTTATTATAATTTTATTATTATTATTATTATTTATTAATATAAATAACTTTTATTTTTTATTTTTTATAAAATTATTTTATAAAATTTAATTTATTAAAATTACAAATTTAACACATCAACTTTGATTGTATATACCATTCATTACAACTCTACAATAATAATCAATTATTGTATACTTGTCCTCGTCAGTGTATAGAGCCATCTATTAATGATCTATTAGTATGAGGGTTGATCATAAATTTCCCCTTCCCTACAAAGTTTTACATTAACTAAATTTTTTTTATTGTTTTAAATATTAATTTATATATTTACAAAGTTTTATATTAATTAAATATTTTTTATTCTTTTAAATAATAATTTATATATTTGTTTATTTAGTGATTGGTTGAGCAATTTCAAAATTTCTTTCTATGTGGCCATTTTATTATCTCCGTTATTAATGCCAATGATACCTATCATTCAATCGCCTAGATTACATTCACTTAGTTCTATCAATTATAAACTCCGTTAGACACCAATTGACATAGCCTATATACAAGCCTTGGAAATTGCAAATTATCAGCTATAACCTAAATGATATCCATAATTCACAAAACATGCAACACCCATGGTGATATTTTGTACAATTATAATAGCATCTCCAAATGGAAAACCGTTGATTCAAACAATTATAGTAAGGTGGTAGCTCAGTCAAACTAAGAAACCAACGTTGAAAAAAATAGAGAATAAGTCAATACTAAATGTAAACTAAATCAATTTTCAAACTTCAATGCGGGCTTATCATATTTTACTTCCCTTATCATATTTATTTTAAATATTGGTTTATTTTTCAATTAGGTTTGAGTTTAGTTAAGTTTAAAGTGCAATATAAATTTAATAAAATAAAATTATTGTTTTGAGATTTGTGTGATGGGAGTGGTTATTTTAGAATTATAACCTAATATTAAGTAATTATTATCACTATATCTTAATAAGAATATAGCCCTATATTATAACCTAAAATTAATATTTTATATTTATTATAATCTAATAATATTATTATTTTTCCAAGTTCATTTTATTTTAATTATTATCACTATATCTTAATAAGAATATAGCCCTATATTATAACCTAAAATTAATATTTTATATTTATTATAATCTAATAATATTATTATTTTTCCAAGTTCATTTTATTTTAATATATTGACTTTGATTACATTATGTTTGTGATAACATTATACTATAGCTATAGATTTAACTTTTCATTTTTATTATTTTTTTGAGTTTGTCTTTGGTTTAGCTGACATTAGTATCTTTCTAAGGTTATATTTTCTCTACTCTTTCCATATTTATCTACAAGGTCACCCTCTTCTTTTTCTCTTTCTTAACTAATTGTCCTGAGGATGGATTTGCTTCCGAAATGTTGAGTGTATGGAAAACTATACAAGGTGGTAAAGTGTATGAAAAAAGAGAACAACAGAATCAATTATTTGCAAACATCCACCTTGTATATTTTTTACAATCAACAGCTTAGGTCTTGTTAGTGCCTTTATCTTGAAAAACGAATAACACCCATGCCTTTGACCTCTCTTTCGATAGATGGGCGGGACCCACAAGGATCCACGGTTGAGATCTCATCTTTCCTCCTTGTCGACCAACGACTGTTATTTAAACTTAATCTCTTTTTTGTCATCGACTCATCCTATGCACCTCACTCCAAACCTATACTCACCATCCTTCGACGAATGGCTAGGATTTGACAACATCTAGATCTAACGGATTAGATTAGTGATCAAAGACCTATGGGATTCCACTTCCTCTGGAACCACTCCCGTCCCATCGACAATTCAATTTGTGACACCTATCATCCCAAGAGGCATGTTGGATGCTATGATGGTATGCCAAATCGCCATGATGTCATCATCCCCTTTCCTCATTTAAAAGGAACCTACGGTAATCTACAGTTTAGATCGAATCTCTCCCATGTACCATTCAATGACTCTTGCTTCTTTCTCGAGTCCTCATCATCATCGATGCTCTTATGGGAACCATCACCCAACTTGACCAACCTCCAATACTTGACAATGATGTCACTAGTACCAACGGTCCAGATCTTATCGAGGTCACTCCTGAAAGATCAACAATCTTCATCCCATCTCAAGGTATTCCTCATCATCAGACTTCACATAAGTCTCAACACTCGATCGCTCCCAATGATGATTTCTTCCCTGACGAAGGGTCAAGATCTACTTGCCCTCCCAGATCGATGAATTTAAACTCTCCCAACTCAACACTAGGTTTTCTACTAATTAATGCTTCAATTTTTAGTACTTCGCCAATTTTTCAAGGTTCTACGATATCTTATGAGACCTCTAGGAGTTCGAAGCCTACTCCCATACTGTCAAAGACTCCCTAACTTCATCGAGAGGAAGAATTCTTGCATATCTTGCAAGATTTCTACTTAAAATAGGTGACTCTTACGGGTTGGGATCTCTCGACCTACACATGAACTTCCCCAACACCAGGGCACTTTCGTCATCTCACGTATGAAGATTTTGTACATATCTTGCAGGATTTCCTCCAAAGTTGCAAGGTACTTGAGGATACATATTTCCCATACTTATTCATTTTCATAATTTAACAAATCAAGTAAAGACTATAACAGGAATATCCCTAATTACTCAAGGTTCAATCCATCAATTATAAGCATTCATGATTCCCATTTAATTCAACAAACACATAATTACATCATTCATGCACAATTAAATAGACCAATTTAAACACTTATTTGATCAGGGAAATAACCACCACGAATTGACTGAGAGAGGGAGCCTTTCCTCCCAACCTTAGGCCATACCATAGAGTGCCTTCCTACATCAGTACTCCACCCCTGTTTCAAGCCATGATATCATAAGGGGAATGATTCAGCTGGTCTTTCTAACTTAGATGATCCAGGAAGGTTACTCTCGTTCCCCCACTGACAACAACAGAATATGCCCCCTTCCCACTGAACTTCAAGGATTCTACAGATTTATCAGGTAGTTAATCAACTGGATTTCCTATACACAAGGGAGCCACTATTTTGTTATACAGTCCATTTGTGACCTCCCCTTACTATTGATGGTTTATTTCCAGTAAGTACCAAGTTTCTTCTCTTTATTGCTCCAGTATGGATTTGGGTCTTCTCTTTTTCAGGGCGATCATCATAAAATTGGTTGAGCTTCCTATTTTTTTCAAGAAAGGCTCTCCACTTTTTTATTTTCTTCTATTTGCACCAATGATAGTCTCAGTTCATGATGCAGGACCAACGCCAACAAAGCACAAGTGGGAGACAGTTGGGCGCACTACTGCACATTTTGAAATGTTTTGAATTCCAAAGTTAGTTTATTAATGTAATATCTGAAAAATAATTTTGAGTTATGAACGTATTTAATGATCGAAGGCTGATCCATCGCGCAAGATCGATAGGGGGTGCATTTTGTTTTAATTTTATGGATCACAACAAATATTTGGAGCATCCGCTCTTATTTGTCTGACTCGATTTAATTTCGATAGGATAGTGTAGAGTAGTTGGAGGGAAAGGCTCGAAGAGCACCCCTTTGTATAAAATCTTTTGTATTGTTGCATAGTAGAGGTTGTTGTTGTTGAATCTATTATGTAGATTGCCATTATAGTCAAGAGCTGGGAGATACAGAGAAGTATTGTATGAATGTATGTAAGTTTCAGTTGAATGAATACAATAGAGAAATATTGTCCCAAATGTGTGTTGTTACCATGCCTATCTGTATGAGTGAATGGTAGACTCTTTGTTTGTTTTCAATTCTTTGTTATTTCTTATTCTTGTATCCATGAATGAATTCACGGGATTGAGTGTATGATTCACTGTGAAGAGTGAGTAAGTTTCAATTGTTTCTCTTCATTGAGTGAGTGCAATGTGTGCATAGTGTCCACAAGGAGTGTGTTACTGAGTCTATTTTGACTTGTAAGCTCAGAAGAGGTAACAAGAAACTTACGTATGCAAGGAGTGCATAAACATTCGCAAGGAGTGTGTGATAGAGTTTTGACTCGAAAGCTCAGGAAGAGTAGCGTAGTTTTACTCACATAAGAGAGGAGCAGTCAGAGAGTAGTTGCAAGGAGTGTGAAATCATCCATAGGGGAGTTGAGTGTGGAAGAGACCCGTTGCAAGTGTGCACAGGTTGAGATTTCAACTAAGTGTCGAAGACAGTGTTCAAAGGAATAAAAGAAAGCCAAGGCAGGAAAGCTCAGGAGGGAGAGCCGTGGAGAATATTCAAGGAGGGAGGTCCCTGAAGTTTCCATTAAAGTCAATGGATGAGATTTGTTCCTGAGGGAGGCGAACAATTCCAAACTGTCAGATCTGGGAGAGCTACGCGGAGGATATCCGGAAGGTGTTTCGACACTTCGGAGTTTGGGAAGTTGAGGGCTTGTCGAAAGAAGAGTCGGGAGGTCTGAAGTCACAAACTGATCTCAGCCATTGATCGAGAGGAGAGCATGTGGCAATGGATCAAGGAATTCGAAATTTGGGAGTCTGGAGGTTCATGGTGAGAGTCCTAGAGTTTTGTGAAGTCACGAGACCCGAACCATAGTGGGGCCGATAAATCTGAGGAGACGTGTGGCGGAAGTCTGAAGACTCGGAGGAGTGCACTTCAGAATAAGTTGAGGAAGAGTATGGGATATCCCCGAAGTCCGAAACGTGAAGATATTGACCCACAGTCAAGGACGTGGTCATCTGAGAGAATGACCTATGTGTGTGTGGTTAGAGTGGTTTTGGGTGCTCGTAAGGACCCAAGGAGTCGCTCCGACTCAATGATACGAATGATCCAAGACCTGGAGGTTGAGTAGACCTTTGGAGGGAAGGGGGTTTGTGCTAGTTCACTATGCGCTTATCCTATGAACTCGTCACCTGCTCACTCTTCCTTAGATTGTTATCTTATTATACCACTTTCAACGACTACCTATTTTCTTCTCCTGTCTCTTCTTCTCACCCTATCCTCTTCTCTCTTATCTTTATCTTTCTTCCTATGATGAATTTTCACCTTTTGTCTCTTCTTCCACCAATCCCTATGGATTCGCGTAGCTTTCAGAAGATGCGAACTGCTGTTCTAGGGTCCAAATTCCTAAAGGGGAAATATGTGGTGTCCTATTTTTCCAGTTGCTTCAGTTGACCCCTTACCTTTTTGAAGAGGTCAAAATTGTCAGCAATTATTAACTGCCTCAACCACTAGTATTGTATTTCATAAGAGTTCACGTGACTCCATACAAGATTGGGTATGTTGGTAGGTGTATGTTTATTCCTTGTAAGCATAAATTTAGCTTGCTAATAAAGCTTCCTATTTTCTTCATAAAAACATCTCAGCTCCACCTTATGCAACTACTTAATTAACTCCTGCTTTATCGATTCCCACTTGTGTATCGTTACTAGTAATTTCAAGTCTCTTCCATCTTAGTAAATTGTTTTGTATTTTTATTAATTAAAATACAATTACATGCTTCATAGTCACTTCATACAATGTCTTAGAATAATTACAGTCTTGGGGGAAAATAGGGTGTTACAATCATCATCATTGTCATTGTCATCATCATTGTCATTGTCCTCATCATTGTAATTTCCATTTTCATGTTCATCATCATAATCAACATTGTCATCCTCCTCCTCCTTATCATCGTCATCATTTTCATTGTCATCGTTATTGTCCCTGTTGTCATTGTCATTTTCATCACTATAATCAACATTGTCATTTTCATCCTCCTCCTATGCATCATCATCGTCATCATCATCATTTTCATCATCATCATCAATGCTTTCGTCATCATCATCATAATTGTCATGTTGATAGATTTATTGTTAGACGAAGAAGTCAAAGAAGTTGAGCTATATGTAGATGAAAATGTCGTCGATGATGATATTTAATTATATGGGTTAATCATAGTCTTCATCGTTGTCATAATTCTCATCAACATAAACAACATTGTCATCATCCTCATAATCATTGTCATCACCATCATTTTCATTGTCATTATCATCATCACCATCATCATCATCATCTTCATCGTCATAACATCATCATCATCATCATCATCATCACCGTTGTCATTGTCATCACCATAATCAACATTGTCATCGACCTCCTCCTCCTCCTTGGATAAAGGTTAAGAGATAGGTGTTAAGGGATAAAGGTTATAGGTGAGATCACATATATAGCTTTGTGGTTATAAGTGTTAAGGGTTACATGTATTAAA
>ML783204.1:134318-170538 GCA_009831015.1 Picea engelmannii | reverse complement strand
TTTATAGTCATCTGAATATTGTTATTCACCCCTTTTGCACACTTTTCATTATGGTGCAATTAATCCTAGACACCAACTTATGTTACTTGTAGAAGTAAATATGTCAGGAAATAGGGCAAATTTTGTATGAGACATAAATAAAAATGATGACATGGAACTCATAAAAAGTCTCATATTTTCAAACTGAGGCTCCAATAAAAAACTACAACAATCTAGAAATGACAACTTTGTCATTTTCACCCCTTTTTCTAGACTTAGATTTTTTAGCCAAACTGGTTATCTCCCAAATTGTACACTTCTATAAAAACTTCAATAAACCAATTTTTTCCATATTGATGAGTATATAAAATGTCGAGTAAATAAATTCTTCCATATTTTTCATCTGGGGACCCTCTTCCCCCTTAGAAAATCCTAAAAATTCCCAAAAAGTTGCTCTGAATAATGGATTTTTCTCTGTTTCAGCGTCCCCATTCCAAACCCCTTAGAACATAGCCAATTCATTCAAAAAATATTTTCACATCTGCTTTTCTGAAACTGTGTACAAATTTCAACAGTAATTGTGCTCCTACCACTCAACTTGACCCTGATCTTTAAAAACATGTAATTTGCATTTTATGGAAAATTAGAGGATAATTGGCCAATGGCCCTCTTTGGCACTTTTGTAGTCCTACTTACTATAGAAATAACCCAAAATTTTCATCTCAATATGACTTAGTTTGCTCCAATTATGTGAACACTCTTCCTCTCTTCTTTCTTTCCGAAGATGACGTGTGCATCAGTTCTGTATTATGTTTCAATATTCAACACATGTTAGATCCATAATGTGCAATGCCAATATTTAGTGCACACCCCGTGCACCAATATCAAGTGCACACAACTTCTACACAGGGAATCGATATTCAATGCACACACATTTTTGCACCGCGCACCAATATCTAGTGTGTGCAACTTTTTAAACTGCCCACCAACATTCAATTTGCAAAATGTTTTATACCACACACCAATATCTAGTGCATAAAAAATTTATACCATACACCAATATTCGGTGCACATAATTTTTATACCACACACCAATATCACATACACACAAATTGTTTTATTCCACGCACCAATATCCAATGCACACAAACTTTTATATCACGCACCAATACCGAGTGCGCACAACTTTTTATATCATGCACCAATATCTAGTGCATGCAAATGTTTATGTCGCACACCAATATCCATTGTGCGCAAATTCTTATGTTGCGCACTAATATACAGTGCACACAACTTTTATGTCACATGCTAATATTCAGTGCACACAACTTTTCATACTGCTTAGTTGAATTTCTCTATTTCCAACTTGCAACCATCACAACCATTGCAAAAATACTCAACTCACTTGTCTAAGACAAATTCAGTCACTTATAATTATAAATGACCCCTCCATAACAACCATTCTAAGTGAAATTTTAACTTGAATTTGCTTATAAATTTGGGAATTTCACTAAGATTTTACTATTGTCCCCAAATTCGACATAACTCAAATGTTGAGATGAAAAAATTCCCAAATTCATGTTGATATCTGGCCCATAAAATTTTGGTGTTGAACCAAAATATCTAATACCATTTTGTAACGTCCCCCAACTTAACCAAAGAACATTACTTGTGGAAAATACACATAAATTTGAAATTTTACAGTTAACTAAAATCCTATAGCTTACCAGCTACGAAATATGCACAGATTTAACCATTGCATATACCAGTTATTTAAATGTAGCTACATCATGTTATCTAGCACGAATGTCTCCTCCTCACTGAGACAAATCGTGCACACAATAGCCTTTGTTTTGTGCATGACGATTATTCACAATGCACGTAAGAACCTTTGTATTGTGCATGACAAATATACCCAATGTGCATGACGATTACAGCGTTGCACCAGAATCCGTTACCATTACTACTAAAATCAATTAACAAATACATTTAAACCTCGAATTATGAACAACATGATAATGAACCTCAAGCAATTGCACGTACTAGTTAAAAATGTAAATACAACTAATAATTTAACCAGAACAACATATAATTCATTCTCATGGATAGAGTAAAACACATAGTAGTTAAATTCATAAATTAACTCAGGAAAACAAATAAACACTTATCTTTTTAAAATGGTTATGCAACCAGCTACTTGGGAAGGACATTCCACCCAACCATATACTTGTTTTTCCAAATTTCAATAGCAAGTCACCCCCAAACTATGTATAGGAATCCAAAAGAAAAGGGTGTCTCTCACCATCCACTCACAACTCAATATCCCACAAGCCACTGGAATTCTTCTACAAATATCCCAAATTTCCTCTAACTCTCTTCCTATGAATGCTTCCAAGCCAAGGAATGTACCCCTTCACTGCTCTCAGTTTATTAGGCATCCCATTCATTTATTAGGGTCTCTCTAGCACAGGTAACTAGGAATCTCTCTATTGGGAAATCAAGGGAACTCACTACGAGGAAAAATTCCAGCCACAACAACAAACACTTATTTTTATAATGCAATTCACAGAAGGGTTCAGTCTTCAGGCTTGACTACCTATCTCTTCAATATTCAACTCCAAAGAACTCCAAAATGCTTCGTCATGCTCTAGAAATTCTCATAGAATTCTTTCTCTAACTTCAATGCTCTTTTTTCTCTACTCTTCCCTTGTTGTTCATGTAAAACTCATTGTGTAAAAACTGTCTGTAACTTCCCATACAAATTTCCCCTATTTTCCAAAGATATTTGAATGCACACTCTACCCAATGTTGATTATACTTCACCCCCCCATGCTCTCAATAACTATGGGATGTGACTTTCACACCCATCCTCTTACATGAGTTTAATACTTGGGCTCTCATACACTCAAACAAAAAATTAGAAGTTATCTCCCATGATAATAAAATTCAGGAAAATTGGTTGAATCAATACCCATAATTAAGTTACCCCTTGGAACCCTCTTAGACATTCTCTATTCTTGTGGAAAACTCATCCCCCATATCTGTCCATATCCCCCAACAAATGGCATAACATTTCATTTATTTAAAAACAAAAAATGCATTCGTATATTACATGGCTTGGCCATAAAAACATTCATATCTACATTATGCATAAATTAAACTAGGGATTACAGTGGGGATGTTACACGTTATATGATGGAAACGTTAGGATTAAGGTGTAATACAATTTGTAATTTATACATATTACGGGTGATAAGTGTTTGTGGGGGATAAATTAGAGATTATACATGGTATGGGGTTAGAGTTATAAGGTAGATGTTATTAGTGTAGGGGTTGATAAAGGTTCTATGGATTAAATATTATATTACACCCCTTTGTGGAAGTTATATTTGAATATGACTATCTACTAAACTCCATTAACTCTAATCCATAACCGGTACAACTCTTAATCTACAATCCCCAACCACTAATCACTTAATATGTTCATGATTTCTATCATTTAAATCCTAACCCATATAAATCCTAATTAGTCAGGCCCATAAACCTTATAATATCTATCACCCTTAATTATTGCAACCCTCATCTCCTATCCACTAACAAAATATTTATAACACATAACCCCAATTATCCCTAATCCCTATAGCCCCTAACACTTATAAACCATAACCCTCAAAACACAAACCACTAGCCTCTAAAATGATAACTACTAAATGTTATATCCCATAACTCTATACTTGAGATAAACCTTGAAACTCTTACCTATAACCCCTATCACTCCAAACCACTGTCATGCTACGATAATGCTTATGAACCTGAGGGATTTTTTTTCCTCCTATAATGCTACATATTATTGCATCAAATCATCAAAACTAGAGGAGTAGTTGTCATTTACATGTTGAATAAGGGGAGCATGGTAATTGAATTCAACAATTATGATAGTTTAGGTAGTGTGTAGAGTGACTTCTCACCCTATTTTTTCTATTTTTTTTATAGTTTTGAAACTTAAATTTTCAATGTAGATATTTTGATGTTTAGGTTATTTTGTTGATATGTGGATGTCACACAATCCTGTACTGTGAGGGAGATCACATATGGTATGAGGGTGATCCCATATGGTATGAGGGTGACCCCTAACTGTTTAGAGGGGAAAATATAGCGAGATCATAGTACAACTTTTTGGACGGTTGGATTTGATTGTGAATATTATTGGGTCTTTTAATAACCTCAATTTCTCAAGAATATAGTTAGAAAGACTGTTCATTTAATTATCAATCTGAGGCTCGTATGGAACTTGTAAACTATCGTGCATTGTATATGAAGGAACAATTATTATTTATATTTGTTGTAGTCATAGTGTCAATGATTATGTTTATGGTAAAAGTATAGACAATTCTCAAGATTTGGAAAGGTTCTACAAAAATCCACACTTGCAGTTATTGAAAGCACACTTTTGTAGGAAATTAAATATCACACTTGCAGGAGAGTAGATGTCACACATTATGAAAAGGAAACAGACATGATGGAAATGAAACACACCAGCTGCAGGTATCATGAGTATGAATCAACTGTCTCCCGAAGCAACCTAGGCAATCTAATTCTAAGAAAACACACTTTCTTGAAAACAAATACACAGGTTGTAGGTATCAAGAGTATGACTCAACCATCTCCTAAATAAACCCCAGCTATGTGCATTAAGACTGATTGTAAAATTGAAATCCTAAATTACTCTTGTAGAATTGAAATACAACACCACACTTGCAGAAAATAAATCACACAAGTTGAAAGGAAATTGATTAACTACTTGGTGGAAAAGAAATTATCTAAGTCCTTGAAATAAAAGTCTAATCCCTACCAAGATGATCCCTATCATTACCCAAACCAACAAATATAGTCATCGTGTTAAGCACGGTTATTGAATGGAATAAAACAATGCTACCCAATCTGAAATGCATTTATAAACAAATGAAATTCAACATGAATACTTAATTGTGTGTGTGTGTGTGTGTGTGTGTGTGTAAACACAACATTACATGAGTAATCTAATTACATGAACAAATTGAATCAAGAAACTAGTTATGGAATAAAATAAAATAAATCCTACATGAATACATAATTAAATTACGCAACAATAAATCAAAGAAGCCATCTAAGATACAAGACACTCTATTCTATTGGAGTGGGCCCTACCTCCATAGAACAAAGTGTTAATATTATTCTATATCAACATAAATTAATTAAATTAATTAAGCTAATCAAAATAAATAAATCTATTACAAATATATAAAGAAAACAAATCAAATTAATTAATTAAATCACACATTACGAAAATTATAAAACTACAACTAAATTTAAACTCAATGAATTATTCCATTGTCATTCTGACATTGTTGTAAGAGTCATCCCCAAACAATGGAGAGAGTGATCTCTTTTATGCATAGATTCAATGGAAACTAGATATAACAAATATCTAAATAAACCCACTTATGGATTTAAGAAATCCATAGTGGTTACAAAAATTTCCTAAATAATGAATGGATTCCATGATCCTTGCTAACAATTAACAAATAATAAAAGACTCCAAGATCTTTTTCCCAAGAATTCCAAGATTCTTGGTTAACCACTCAAACTAATCTTATCAATGACTCCAAGATTCTTTCCATATCCAAAATGGTTGTTGATGATCCAAATCCATGGCAGATCTTGATGGTTGAAGATGGATTTTCATGTATTTGAAAATCCGTACACAAATTTTCAGCGATGTTATTACTACACGAGTAACAACAAATATGAGTAACAACAAATCGTAAAATCTTAATATCTCAAAAATTATGATCTGGTTTGTTGAGATATTTTGCGGATAAGCATATTTCGACTCAATAAATCCTCATACAATAAATCTCAAGTACCCACATCATGGATCTTCACTTATAGAACAAGTAGCGAAAAGAAAAAACGTTTTCTACAACAATCAACAAACTTAACTATATTTCAAATATAAATGAAAGATATGTTATTTCTCTAATATTTAACCATAATTCATATGGAATACTAAAAAAATGCAATGGAAAGCACCTTGGTTCTAAATCCCGCATATAAGCATTAAAATGGATTAATAACAATTATTATAAGGTTATGAGTAAGCAAGAAGGGATTTAAAATAAGAAAAGAGGATGTAAAAAGGTTGACAATTCCATGGCCCAACAATTACCATGGTCATATTTTATTCTCATGAGGTGAAGGAGATGTGAGAAAATGCATCGTGAAAGAACGTAGTAACATAACAAAAAACATCATTGGCATTATCATCATCATCATTATCATCAGTACATTCTTTATTCAAAAATCATCATCATCATCATTGTCATCGTCTTCATCATCATTTTCATTGCCCTCATTATCATCGTCCTCATCTTCATTTTCATCATTGTTCACACGTAATGACACTTCCATGGAAAATGATTTGGATATTTTTTTATTTATATTAAATTGTATATTGTAATATATAAATAAATATATATTTATACATTACAACACACACACACACACACACACACACACACACACACACAGACATATTACATAGTTCATATTCAAAACAAATAAAAAATCCCATGCCCTTTCTTGGCCTGACACATGACTTGACCTAACCTTCATAGTGTAGACAAACAAATTATTAAAAATTATCTTGCACCCTACCTACCCAAGCCCACTTTCAGTATTGAACCCACCTAGATGAAGGAAACCTGGATGAAGGAGATAATAGTATCAGGGGACCACAAGATTTGACCATGATGTCTCCTAAAATCGTAAGTGTTTTTTTTTTTTTTTTTTCATTTGGAACTTCAATTTTCATAGTTGATTATGGGTTGGGAGGGTTCAGGTGGGGCTTGCTCAGGTGTAATATTGGTGGGTGGGACCTCGATTGGTTGATGGGGCCATCCCTCACTCGTTGACAGGAGGAACCGAAACAGATGGGAATTATTCTCTCACTTGAACAACTTACCAAATGATGTGAAAGCACTAAGGTTTGGTTCCAAGCTTGCCAAAGATCCTCCAAAAAATCCCAACAAATGTATTTAATTGGTATGTTTCATTACCCACTTGATCAAACACTTGCCAAGATCCTCCAAAACCTTTTTCATGTTGCATTTGTTGAAAGAGCTTCAAGGCACTGTCACACTTTGATGCAGGAGCATCGCCAACTCAGCAAGCGTGGAGCCAGTGCATGTGTTTTTAAACACATGACATATAAGCTTGATAACTCTTTTTGAATTTTCATTTAAGATGAAGCGCCATATCCTTCAATGAAACATTTATGAAGGAGTGTCTGTTGTATTGTATCAGACCTCGAGCCATACGCTCTTGTCTGAATTAGATAGGAGGCATTTATTAGATTTAATGCAAGTAGATAGATGTTTAAGTATAGATTAGACAGTTTTAGAGTCTAAGAGGGAAAACGAATATAGACACCCTCACTTGTACATTGTAAAATTATTCAGAATTATTCATACAGAAGCAAGAAGAGAGAGCAGCAGATAATTTGTGAAGAACACCCATGTACAGATGTTTTTGAATTAATAGAAGAGAGTTTTTGATTCAATTTCATAGCTGGTGTTGTCTTCTCTGTGTATGATGTTTATGTGATCATGAATGTTATTTTTTTGGTCATGCTATTGCTTTGAATATGTTGTGCATGTGATTTCAGGGATTTTGACTGAAGTCTGAGAGAGAAAGAGAATAATTTACAATTGTTTCTCTGTTTGAGCCAGGAGATTCCTGCATAGAGTGCAGTTGAATTCATCCGCATAGAGTGCGTTGATGAGTCTGGGCAGTTAAACCCTTATTCTCATTCACCCAGAAATTGATGTGGGTTGGGAGAGTCGTACAAGAGAAGTGCGGGCTAAATTTGAAGTCTCAGTAGTAAATCTGAGCAGCAGAAGGCAGAGACTGCTGTTGCCAGAAGCGCACAGAGTCTGAAAGACTCAACACTTTGAGAGTTGTTGACGGTCAAGCACGAGAAGTGTGTGCAAAGTCTCTGAAGGAGTCAGAGTTGACAAGCTCAGGAGGGATAGTTCCTTCGTGATACTGTGGAAATGGACCCAGGAGAAGGTTCGAACAAGACGGAGTTTAGAGCAGAAGAACTCCTCAAGGAGGAGGAATCGACGGTCAGGATTCACAGGGGAGATTAGCGAAGTTCCGACAGCCGTCAGATCTTGGAAAAGTTGCGCGGGATTTAGCCCTTAGGCACAGGAAGGAACCAGGAGCCATCGGAACTTCAGCTCATCAGTATTTTGGAGGTTCCGTGGTCATGGGACTTTTGAAAACCAAAATCGGGATTTGTGATTTCCCGAAGAATTTAGGACCGTGGATCCCAAGCTGGACACGTGTCTGCAATCCAGAGAAGTCAGGGTTCGACATTCGGGGTTTTCCCATGCCAAGGAATTGCCACAGTTGAAATTGCGATCTCGCGATATCCGATTTCCTGACAGAGCTGGGCGTAAGTTGAGGACAGGTGTCGGAGGATTCAACCTCGCCCTGAGACGACGACAGGTAGTGTCGCATATCGGGGTTCGGTATTTGGAAAGGTCCGTGACACAGTGCTTTAGGAATCACAATTTCCCTAAATGCGATTTCCTGAGCGTGGGCCCTAGGTCCTTGCCGTGGACAGAGGACAGGTGGCATCGGAGTTCGGGGATCAGGGATTCTCGGAGTGCGAGTTCTTTGCATTGTAAATTCGTGAACTCTGAAATCCCGACAAGGGGGAAGGACATGGTCACGTGGGCTGACAGGTCACACGAGGAAGGAGCAGCTGGAGGGGCTAGCGTCGTAGCAGAAGCACCATCACGAATCGGGGTTCAGAGATTTGGGGAGGCAGTGGAATACGGCATCACATATGCTGATTTCTCGATAGGGAAATCCCTGACAGGAATGGAAGCGCTGACTCTTTTACCCATCGGGTTTCGGGGTTTTGGGTGGCACGAGAACCATGCACTCAGGTTTTGCGATAACGCGAAACCCAATTTCCCGATAAAGCAAAGGGGGGATTGCCGAAGGGGAGATTTCTGTGGGTATTGAGAACTCCCGTAAGGAGTTGGAAGAGTTCTTTGACTCTTCAGGCTTGAGTGAAAGAAGGTCATGGTGGAAGCGGGACGCGCGGGCGGCGCGTGCTGCACCAAGTGGTATCAGAGCTCGAGAGCAAGAATTCTCTCTGTTTTCTGTAGCAGAGGAGAAAAAAAAAAAATTCACCATGCAGCCAAGAAGGGAAAGGCAATCACCTGATCCAGAGGACAGGGATGTGCGGAGAAGAGGCAGGGTAGCAGGGAATCCAGAAATGGAAAGGAAAATACGCGATCTCAGAGCGATATTGGAAGACATGGAAGCAGCGCAGAGATGCACAACCAATGCTGGAGACTTAAGTGACTGTGAAGGTGAAGGTGAAGCTGAACAGCAAGGAGAAGTTGTAGCTAAAGACGCAGCCAATGGGTGATTAATCAAAGCAATTGCTCAGATGAGTTCGAAGATAAAAATGGACATTCCAGTCTATGAAGGAAGTCTGGATGCAGAAGAGTTGCTGGACTGGATCAGAGCTCTTGACACCTACTTCGATTATGAGGATATCGAAGAGGAAAAAAAGGTAAGGCATGCTGTCACTAAATTGAAGGGACATGTAGCATTGTGGTGGGACGAGCTTCAGGCAGACAGACGTTCTAAAGGAAAACAAAAGATCAAAAGCTGGGATCGAATGATTGCGAAAATAAAGGCAAAATTCATCCCAAGGGATTATCAGATCACACTGCTCAGGCGAATGCAGAACCTGAGACAGAAGTTGATGACGATGAAGGAGTACACCGAGGAATTTTATAAGCTCAATATCAGAGCAGGTCATCGGGAGAGTGATGATGAAAAAGTAGCTAGGTATATGAATGGCTTAAGATACGATATCCAGGATGAGATGAGCATGACAACTGTCAGAACGGTTGAGGATGCATATCAGATGGCATTGAAGGCAGAAGAGAAACTAAGCCGTAAGCCAGCACAGCGAGGGCGAGGCAAGAGCCAGCCGAGAGGTAAATTAGTTGCCCAAGACAGGTTCCAAAAATCTAAGGATGATTGGAAGAAGCCTCAGACCAAAATGAAAAGAGGTGGAAGTTCTCAGCGAGGTCAGCATGCTGAGCAGCGAAGGCAGCAGGCAGAACCGGATGGAGATTATGCTGATGCAAATACTTTTCCTCGCACCAGAGGTAGAGGAAGAGGCAGAGGAAGAATCATCACATGCTACACATTTGGGAAAGATGGACATAAAGCCGTTGACTGTCCAGACAGAAAGAAGGACAGAGGAGAAGCTCACATCGTCGAGGCACAAAGGCGAGCTACTGAAATAGAATATGTAGAAGACGGAAGGTCTTTGATGATGCGAAAAGTTCTCATAACACCTGAGAAGGAGGTGGAGGACACAACTCAGAGAAGCAGGCTGTTTAGAACTGCATGGAAGACCAAAGATAGAAAATGCAAGGTCATTGTGGACAACGGAAGCACCGACAATCTCGTTTCAACCGAGATGGTGGAGAAACTAGAGATGAAAAAGACTGATCACCCAAGTCCATATAAGGTATCATGGCTACAAAAGGGACATCAGGTGAGTGTTACTAAACAGTGCTTAGTGGACATCAAGATAGGAGGATATAATGATCAAATTCTTTGTGATGTTATTCCTATGGATGTATGTCATTTATTGCTAGGCAGACCATGGAAATATGACAGAAACTTAATTCATGATGGGAAGATGAATACGTACACCTTAGAGAAGAACGAGAGAACACACATGTTACTTTTGATAAAAGATAAGGATGTGAAACCAGAAGTGAACAACAGGATACTTCTCATGAGTGGGAAGGAACTTCTGGTAGAAGTTAAGAAGAAAGAAGATCCACAATTCTTTGTGGTCAGAAAACCAAAAATTATTTTGACCAGCACAAGAGTGGATGATCTACCAGAGGAAATTTAGGAACTGCTGGAAGAGTTTGCTGATATAGTGGTGGACGAATTACCTCATTCATTTTTGCAGATGAGGAGCATAAGCCATCATATAGACCTCATACCAGGAGCAAATTTGCCAAACAAAGCAACGTACAGGTTAACACCGCAGGAGAATGAGGAGGTCAAAAGGCAGGTACAGGAGCTGCTGGATAAAGGACTGGTCAGGGAGAGTCTAAGTCCATGTGCCGTTCCAACAGTACTAAGTCCGAAGAAGGATGGAGGATGGAGAATGTGTACAGACTCCAGAGCCATTAACAAAATTATCATCAGGTACAGGTTTCCACTGCCGAGAATGGATGACTTGATGGACTGCTTAAGTGGAGCAGAATTTTTTTCAAAGGTGGATTTGAAAAGCGGATACCATCAGATTCGCATGAGAGAAGGTGATGAATGGAAGACAGCCTTCAAGACAAACAAAGGTTTGTACGAATGGATGGTCATGCCGTTTGGCTTGACGAATGCACCAAGTACATTCATGAGGCTGATGAATGAAGTGCTGAAAGAGTTTATTGGTAAGTTTGTCATTGTTTATTTGGATGACATCTTAATTTTCAGCAAGTCAAAAGAAGAACATCTGAAGCATTTAGCTGCAGTAATGAGGAAAATACAGCAAGAGAAGCTATTGATCAACATGAGGAAATATTCATTTATGAAGAGAGAACTCATTTACTTGGGGTTTGTCATATCGACAAATGAATTGAATATGGATCCAAGTAAAGTGGAGGTGATTAAAAATTGGCCATCACCAAGAAATGTTTTCGAGGTGAGAAGTTTCCATGGATTGGCAAGTTTCTACAGGAAATTCATTAGGAACTTCAGTGGAATCAACGCATCAATGATGGAAACAGTCAAGAAAAGACATAAATCTTTTCATTGGACTGAAGAGGTAGAGAAAAGCTTCAATTTGTTGAAGCGAAAGATCACTGAGCAGCCGGTTTTAGTGTTGCCGGATTTTACTAAGATTTTTCAGGTAAAATGTGATGCAAGTGGCTATGCCATAGGAGCATTCTTAAGCCAGGAGGATAGGTCGATTGCATATTTCAGCGAGAAGCTGGATGATGCAAAGGTGAATTACTCCACGTATGATAAAGAATTTTATGCCATCATACAGGCATTGAAGAAGTGGAGACATTATTTGATTCCGAGAGAGTTTGTACTGTATAGTGATAACCATGCACTATAGTTTGTGACTCAGTAGGAAAAGATGAATCATAAACATGCCAAATGGGTAGAGTATATGCAGAATTTTACATTTGTAATTAAACACATTTCAGGGACTGCTAACAAAGTGGCTGATGCTTTGAGCAGGAAATGTTTGTTGCTGCAGGAATTTCGAGTCAAGACCTTGGGTTTTGAAAACCTTAAGGAAATGTATGCAGGTGATGCAGATTTTGCAGAGGCATACGAGGCGGCTGAGAATCCAGTTCTCAGAGACAGAAGCCCGTGGATGGATTATATGACCCAAAATGGACTGTTATTCAGAGGCAATCAGTTATGCATTCCAAATTGCTCCATGAGGGAGAACCTGCTAAAGGAGAAGCACAATGGTGGATTAGCAGGGCACTTTGGCCACGATAAGACGTTCGCAAAGTTGAGCGAATCATATTTCTGGCCAGGCATACGAGAAGATGTCAAGAAGTTTGTTGACAGGTGCAGGATTTGTCAACATTCAAAGGGAAAAAAATAGAATGCAGGATTTTATCAATCCTTACCCATACCTGAGAGGCCGTGGGATGAAATCAGCATGGATTTCGTATTAGGGTTGCCGAGGACGCAAAGAGGACATGATTCGATCTTTGTGGTGGTTGACAGGTTCTCAAAGATGGCACATTTCATTCCGTGCCATAAGACCAGTGATGCAACACATATCGCAAATCTGTTCTTCAAGGAGATTGTTAGACTTCATGGTTTACCCAGAAGCATTGTATCGGACATGGATACAAAGTTCACTGGACATTTTTGGAGGACACTCTGGAAGAAAATGGGGAGTAACTTAATGTTTAGTTCAGCCTACCATCCCCAGATGGATGGACAAACAGAGGTAGTGAATAGAAGCCTGGGAGATTTATTAAGAAGATTGGTGACAGAGCACCACAGCAGCTGGGACAATGTGTTGTCACAGGCAGAGTTTGCGTACAACGATTCAGTGAATCGGAGTACAGGGAAAATCCCATTTGAAATTGTATATGGCAGGCAACCAAGAGGAGTTTCTGAACTCAGGGAGTCAGAACTGATGATGAAAAAGAGTGCAAACGCTGAACAATTTGCAGAGGCGATGGAAAATCTTCACAGCAGGGTGAAGCAGTGGTTATTGGAGTCAAATTAGGAGTACAAGTGCAGAGCGGATCAGCATAAGAGACAACTTCAATTTGAGGTTGGTGATCTAGTCCTGGCACACCTAAGGAAGGAAAGGTTCCCAAGGGGAACATACAACAAACTAAAGATGAAGAAAATTGGACCATGCAGAGTCCTGAAGAAATTTGGAGAGAACGCTTATGAAATTGAGTTGCCGGATGGCATTGGGATATCTCTGATATTTAATGTTTCGGATTTATACCCATACAAGGCTGGAGAAGCAGAAACTAGAACTGAGGAACCAGTGATCCACTGGCAGAAGCAATTACCAGTTGTAGAGAAGATGCATATGGAGCATATACTTGACAAGAGAGTCAGCAAAAGAACTAGACGAAAACAGTACTTTGAGTACTTGGTCAAATGGAAGAATCATCCAGTGGAAGATGCCAGCTAGGAGACAGAAACAATTATCCAAAAACATGGACAAACCGTGCAGGAGCTCATGGACAGGAGCCCATGAAAGTTTTCAAGCCGAGGAGTATGATGCAGGAGCATTGCCAACTTAGCAAGCGTGGAGCCAGCGCATGTGTTTTTAAACACATGACATATAAGCTTGATAACTCTTTTTGAATTTTCATTTAAGATGAAGTGCCATATACTTCAATGAAACATCTATGAAGGAGCACCTGTTGTATTGTATCAGATCTTGAGCCATACGCTCTTGTCTGAATTAGATAGGAGGCATTTATTATATTTAATGCAAGTAGATAGATGTTTAAGTCTAGATTAGACAGTTTTAGAGTCTGAGAGGGAAAACGGATATAGACACCCTCACTTGTACATTGTAACATTAATCAGAATTATTCATACAGAAGCAAGAAGAGAGAGCAGCAGAGAATTTGTGAAGAACACCCATGTACAGATGTTTTTGAATTAATAGAAGAGAGTCTTTGATTCAATTTCATGGCTGGTGTTGTCTTCTATGTGTATGATGTTTATGTGATCATGAATGTTCGCTTTCTGGTCATGCTATTGCTTTGAATATGCTGTGCATGTGATTTCAGGGATTTTGACTGAAGTCTGAGAGAGAAAGAGAATAAGTTACAATTGTTTCTCTGTCTGAGCCAGGAGATTCCTGCATAGAGTGCAGTTGAATTCATCTGCATAGAGTGCATTGATGAGGCTGGGCACTTAAACCCTTATTCTCATTCACCCAGAAATTGATGTGGGTTGGGAGAGTCGTGCGGGAGAAGTGCAGGCTAAATTTGAAGTCTCAGTAGTAAATCTGAGCAGCAGAAGGCAGAGACTGTTGTTTCCAGAAGCGCACAGAGTCTAAAAGACTCAACACTTTGAGAGTTGTTGACGGTCGAGCACGAGAAGTGTGTGCAAAGTCTCTAAAGGAGTCAGAGTTGACAAGCTCAGGAGGGATAGCTCCTTCGTGATACTGTGGAAACGAACCCAGGAGAAGGTTCGAACAGGACGAAATTTAAAGCGGAAGAACTCCTCAACGAGGAGGAATCGACGGTCAGGATTCGCAGGGGAGATTAGCGAAGTTTCGACAGCCGTCAGATCTTGGAAAAGTTGCGCGGGATTTATCCCTTAGGCACAGGAAGGAACCAGGAGCCATCGGAACTTCAGCTCATCGGTATTTTGGAGGTTCCGTGGTCATGGGACTTTTGAAAACCAAAATTGCGATTTGCAATTTCTTGAAGAATTTAGGACCATGGATCCCGAGATGGACATGTGTTTGCAATTCGGAGAAGTCGGGGTTCGGCATTTGGGGTTTTCCCATGCCAAGGAATCACCACAGTTGAAATCATGATCTCGCGATATCCGATTTCCCGACAGAGCTAGGCGTAAGTGGAGGACAGGTGTCGGAGGATTCAACCTCGCCCTGAGGCGACAAAAGGTGGTGTCGCATATCGGAGTTCGGGATTTGGAAAGGTCAGTGACACAGTGCTTTAGGAATCGTGATTTCCTGAAACGCGATTTCTCAAGCGTGGGCCCCAGGTCCTTGTCGTGGACAGAGGACAGGTGGCATCGGAGTTCGGGGATCGGGGATTCCTGGAGTGCGATTTCTTTGCATTGCAAACTCGTGAACTCCGAAATCCCGACAAGGGGGAAGGACACGGTCACGTGGGCTAACAGGTCACACAAGGAAGGAGCAACCGGAGGGGCTAGTGTCGTAACGGAAGCGCCATCGCGAATCGGGGTTCAAAGATTTGGGGAGGCAGTGGAATACAACATCACATATTCCAATTTCCCAATAGGGAAATCCCCGGCAGGAACAGAAGTGCTGACTCTTTGACCCATCGGGTTTTGGGCTTTTGGGTGGCACGAGAACCGTGCACTCAGGTTTCGCGATAACGCGAAACCCGATTTCCCGACAAAGCAAAGGGGGGATCGCCGAAGGGGAGATTTCTGTGGGTATTGAGAACTCCCGTAAGGAGTTGGAAGAGTTCTTTGACTCTTCGGGCCTGAGTGAAAGGAGGTCCTGGTGGAAGCGGGACGCGCGAGCGGTGCGTGCTGCACCACACTTCCCACAATGTGCATAACTCGTGACCATGGAATTAAATGAAACCACATCTCATTCCACATTTTCATGTTGCATTTTCTAAAAAAGTTTTGATGCATCATTGATCTGCCCTCTGTGAGCATAGATTGTAGTCGTGGTGTTCTAGAATATTAGAATCCTTTGAGGTATTTTGTCAAACACTTGGCATGTATATTGTATACTCCCACATTTAACATAATCATCCATGAGGGAATTTTCCACATACACAGTTGATTCATATCTACTTTTGATTACGTGGGCATGGATCTCCTTGCCATCTTGTAGAGAATTTAATTGAGCACGCACCCTTAGAAGTTTGGGGAAAACAAAATTGTTTGGTTGGACACCTTCTTCATGCATTTGGTAGTAAAGAGAAAGTGTTTCTTCCTAGTATCCATGCCTAATATAGCCACCAATTATCTTATTCCATGCAAATGGATTTCGCTGCAAAAGTTTGTCCAACAATTGGTGTGCATCCTCCAAAATTTTATGCTCAGTATACAAGTCCACTAATTTAGTTTCCAATAACATGTTGGCAGTCCCATTCATGATCATGTATGAATGGAATTCAATTTTGTAGGAGATTTGATATTGGCACAATACTTTAACAGAGATGCAACATGAGTTTCAATTCCTCTTACCTCACTACCTACTCCCTGGTTTTTGAAATCATCTATACACATCAATGACTCATTCAATCAGCTCTTTGTAAAATTTGCAATCATCCCTCCACCATTGATGTTTCTTTTATTGGATTGTAAATTTTGAATGGGTTCTTCAATAAGATGAGCAAAAGAAATGACAATTAAGTTTCCCTTACAACTTTGATATTGGTACAAACACATTATTTTCCTCTCGTGAATCCTAGATGACCTAAATGTAAAATGTAGCATAGAGATGATCCGGGAAAGGATAAAATAGCTTTGTCAAGTTAATTTATATATACCAGCATAGATCCATATTAAACTTGGATCTATGAAGCATAGAGATGGATCCAATTTCTTAAGGTGTAATTTTATTATTATTTTTTCATTCCATGACAAGTATTACACAGTGCATGTAATTATTATTTTTAATTGAGATGAATTTATATTTATTATGGTTATATATTTTTAATTGAGTGGAATTTACAGTGCATGTAATTGTTTTTTTAATAGATTTTTTTTTAATATAGCTTATTTAACATAACATAATGCCTCAACATCTCTTCCATACTAGGTTGTAGAGAACCTTACTACTCTCGATGCATCATGCTAGATATCCAATCTTGTTATGATAAATTACCCTATGGGATGTTTGCAAATGTTCTACTATTTTAATCTACATTTCAAGTTGTCTTGGTTGTATATAACAAACAATGTCTAGCTACAATGGGATTTTAGTTATAGAGGAATACAAAGTAAAGGAGAATTTGTAATTATTCAACATGTTTGTCTTCTTTATTTATGGTTATTCTTAGTTGGTGGAGAAATTTGTCTCGTTAATTATGTTAACGGATGAGACATCATCCTGCTAACTAGCTACATGGATCTTCCTCTTCGCAACCAACTTCTTACAAGGGCTATGGTCATTTAATCCATGCAAGTTTGAGGAAATAATAGGTCTTTGGTGACCTTATATGTTCTAATATGCGCATGCTACACCAATTTATTGAAATATGTGAGTAAATTATACTTCCATGCTAAACCTAATAGAAGAGAGGAAGATAGATTTAAGCTAAAAAACAATTGACAAAGAAAACTCATAGTGCACAATGATTTTACCCTGGAAACCCAAATGGGAAAAAAACCAGCATTCAATGATCTTCTTTCTCTATTGTTGTCTTATTCATTTAGAATAAAGGGTTACACATCTAACCTTGGTCTACACCTAATACAGAATCGATATCACACCTTATTGTTTTACACAAGGACAACCCTGTAACCAATTTGACTTACATCTCCATGACCAATAACCTCTATCACATCGATCTAAAGATTATTAATTATATGATAAGATTTAATAGAATTACAACACACCCTATTTATAGGATTTACAGTAGGTAAAACCCTAAATAAAAATGCCCAAAAATGGTTACATATCCTCACAGATCATTGGGTGCAAATCCCATGAAGCTCGAGATTCGGTTATAGTTGGCTACCAGTCGACCTTCATTCGATCTTCAGTCAGGTTCCACATGACCAACTATCTAACTCTTGTCGATTGACCTCTTCAACTTGTTGTTGATTACTTCAAGTTTGAATTTTCATGGTCAATCCACTTGGACCTTCGAATTTCACTCCCAGTCGATCCACCTCGACTAGACTTTCACTATAAAGAATATCACAACCCAACATTCTACCACTTGTTGTCATCTTTGTGAAGTAGGATTTTATTGAACTTTTGTTCACAGACCCCGGGTAGAAATGCACATTTCCTCTTTGAACCAATAGAAATTCACAACACTCATAGATATGGTCAAAGAGTTTGTTATGGTTTCCAATGTGTCTACTTTCTCCAGCAACACCTTATTGTTTTCCACCATGTCTCTCATGAAATGATATTGTACATCAATATGCTTAGTCTTGGAATGATAAGTTGGGTTCTGTTATCACATGAAGTTGTCATGGGTCAATTTTGTCCTTAGGTTTTAATTTTTACCCATTAGTCTTTTAAGTTTGTTTTAATTTTCTCTTTATGATTTTCTTAGGTTAGTCTAAAAAAATAAAGGCTTCTGACTTGGTTCACATTTTGACCCACACCTATAGTTTATACCCTAGGTTCATTTTGTGGTTTATATCCTTGACTCATCACTTGACTTGACAACTAGCACTATCAACCACATGACTCTACAAACCTGACAAGTCACTCCATCCATTCATATACTTGATCCTCTCCACTCTGTCCCTTTTCTTGTTAAGGAGTCAAATCAAACTTTGTAAAGTGCACTGCCAACTCACTAGGCGTTTTCATAGAAAATATTTGTACAGTCTGTCTCTTTACCATCATTCACCATTATGGAGTTGATGTCATGTATTTTATTGTTTTCATCACCCTTGTTTTCAAAAGGAATATCATGATTTGGTCATTTATGAATTTCTAGTTGTTTACCAAATTTGAAATCCTACTCCTAGCTCAGTGCTGGTGAAATCACTAGTCCAGACAAAGCTGCGGATTATGCTACAAAATTAACCGTCCAAGCTGAATTGGAGACTAAGGTGGATGCAAATGACTCTAGGCTTGCTCCAGATCATCCATTATCAATATATGATGTCCATGTACTTCATGAGCCATCCAGCTCTGTTGAAGATCATTAAGGTGTTTTTAGTCTTATATTTTGGTAGCACTTGGTGCTGTAAACCATAGCTTTTCCCATCTACCAGCTCCTTTACCTCTGTTTCCACAGACTTTGAGCCATCTGCATACTAAAATTTTCCTACACTGAAATCAAGTCAATTTTCTTCAGAGCTTTGAACGCCCATTTATCCTCTTGGCTCATGTTGTTCACACTGCGCTACATAAACTGTTGCCAAAACTGCGCTATGGATCCCTGTTATAGTGGGAAAACCCCCCTATGGACTACACTAGGGTTCTAAAGTGTAGACAGAGCTAACCATCTAAATTCTCCTACTTTTAACAACTATCCCGACATGACCCCACCATCATATATAAAAAACAAAGTATAGGGATCCGGTAGTCCTACCTTGAAATCCATGTCCGATGTCGATCCCTTTGCGCTCGGTTGTTTCTCGACTGCAAATATCCTCCCAAGGCTGACCTACATTCACCAAAAGAAAAAAAAAGAAACTACAAGCACACATTCTATATATGGATTAGTGGGTTAGATATCATAACAAAAAATGTAAACAAAACATAAAGATTGAAGACATCATTTGGCGGGAAGGAAAAATTATTTCTTTATATTAATCTTACAAAAGTCGTTTACAATATGAGACTGGCAACTGCTCCTTGAACTCGATCTTGGGATCCTCTTCACCATGCACCAAATTATTCCATGTATCCTTCTCCTCTTCAGTCCTCTCTAAGGAAATGGCAAGGGTTTGCAATGGAGGAAAAGGGAATTCTGACTCAAACTCACAATGTGGCTGCAAAATATTGGGGCAAAGGGGGAATACTGAAATTGGTAGAGTTTCTTTGGTCTTGTGCTTCCTCCTAGAATGGGACCCCAACCACTTCTTTTATAGGCCAAAAAAGGTAGTAACGGTTGGGTGACTGGCTATGGATGATCAAATAGTTAGGTAACGTCCAAAAATCCCATATCCCTTTGCAATTTTTATTTTTCGCCAAATTTTGTGAGTATACGCGGGTTGTAATGGTTCAACTAGCGTGTGTATGCAGGCAATAGTGGTCTAGGGCACGTACATCTTCAAAAGAATAGTTTTTTAGAAGATTTGCTCAATGATGGCTTGACAAAGATAGCAAGTACGATGGCCTGATGTCATGCATGCATGTAAAGTGCAATCTAGGGTATAACAATCCCTTGTTCCAGCGTTTCAATTTATGTGTAAAACCAGTGCCTTCTTCTAGGCTCCCAATTCCAGCATTATCCCTATTTATCCATGTTTTATCCTATATTGTCATCTCAAAGTACATTTGCAGTGAATGTTTAGGAGCCTTTGCTTAGAATGAGGATGAACTTGTATGGTGGCTTGATGAAAGTATAAAACTCGAAAAAAACAGTCTCCCTACATATCATTTCTCATAGGATCTTTTTCCCCATCTCAATCATCAAACCAGTCTCTTATTAGTCTAGAGGTGAATTGGATGAAATCCATGAAAGACCAATTAAGGATCACCTTCAAAGCTTAAAATACCTTTTTCTCTGTTGGGTTTCCTTACCTCTCATAGCATTACAGTTTTTGACCTCTTGCTTCTATCCATGGATACACCCCAACAAAAGAAATCTCACAAGGGTGGGAGTGTGGTCAGGACTGAGCCTTCTGATATGCACCTTTTTTATGTTGATCCTATGATCAGGCAGATTTTCCAAAGGGTTGGTTGCTTATATTTCTATCAAAACATGCAGAGGGGACACCCTGAAGTAGCAAGGTAGTTTGCTTTAAACTTTGATGGCACTAAGACCAAACTAGGAACCCTTGATTTGGAGGTATCCGAGGCCACTATTGTAGCGGCCACTAAGATACCCAACACTAGTGAGAGGTGGTTCAAATCTATGACCCTTAATGCATCTTTTTCTAAGGATTTCCTCAAGACAGACTATCAAGAAGACAATTTGTCTAAGGGAGTGCCTAGGAGCCACCTGGTTGAAGATTTTGATAAAATGATGAAAATTATTCAGAGGTATTTTACATGTGAGGGAAGATTCAACATGATATACCAATATCACATTAGGCTCTTACTGCATTCCACATGCAAAGATTTAATGAATATCCTTTTTTATCTATTTACAAGTATGGGAAAGATGGCTGATAGGGTCCAAGCCAATTCCAAGGCTATGGACACTAGTGTTTTCCACTCTAGGTTGATCAGGATGTTGGTTATGGAAGAATTGAAGAAAAGAAACCTTTCTTGGGAACAATTCATTGTCTCTACTAATATGCAACTAGATATAGCCTCTACCCCTCAATCCAGGATGCATAGTTCTTTTCCAGCTAGTAGTGTTGTCCAAGTAGAAACAAGTAAGAAGAGAAAGAGAAAACCTATTTCCCAAGACAAAGAAGTTCCTAAAGAAATTGATGAATAAGAGAGGGAAGTCCATCACTCCACACAAAGAGAATTTTCACCTGAGCCTGCACCTGAACTAGAGGAGGTTCCTTCATCAGCCAAAGCCACAGCTAAAAAGAGGAGAAAATTTCATTTTCCTTCACCTACTACAACAGATGAGACAAGGGTTAGGAGGCCATTCACTAGATCATCAACCCACAAAGAAAATTTTGAAACATAAATCACACTTAAGGTTTCTGTCCCAAATAAAGATAAAGGTAAAAGTGACATAGTTGGGAAGCTTATTGAGGTAGTGACCAAAACCTATGCTCAGACGAAAGACAAAGGTATAGGTGGAGCTACTGAGAATCCTATTGAATTCATAAACATCAACTCTCCCCCTGATAATCCCACTTTCAAGAGATTGATTAGACAACTTAGGGATGCTAGAAAGGATGTTTCCCACTTGAAGGAGAAAACCTTGACTGAGAGGAGGAAGATGAAGAATCTCATGGATATGTATAATGAAAACCTTGATTTGGATAGGTTTATATCAAGAATATTCTTGCCTCTCCATAGGCAACTTAAGACTTTGTACAGGAAAAACAAAAGCATTCAGTCCCAAAACAGAAAGCTCAAAGAAGAATTGCAACCCTTCAAGGATGATCTAGCTCAGAGGAACTTAAATGTTCTAGCACAAGTTGTAATAGAAAGAAATGCCCCTGTAGTAGAGAAGAGTGCCCGTGCAAAAGAAAGAGATCTTGCTATGACAGAGGGAAGTTCTCCTGCAAAAAGGAGGAGTTCCAGATTGAGAAAGTAAATGGAGAGTCTGACAGATCCATTTTTTATGGTGATTAGTTTTTGCAAGCTTGAAGTGTTCAAGGAAATATTATATTTTCACCTACTGGAGTCATCTATAGGATCATAGTCCATCTACTATGACTTTTTTTTTTTTTGAGGATTTGTTGCATCACACAGAAAAAACACAGAGATTTCGTAGTGCTTGGCACTACAAAATCATTCACACAAACTATTATGTAGTTGCGCTACTGAAGGTGCTACGAAATCACCTAGCCAGACACAGAATGGGTGCTACAGAATTTGTAGAGAAGTTTTATGGGAAGGCACTACATAATGTGCTACGGAATGGGCTGCAAAACAATTTTAAAGAGGTGGGTGCTACTAATGTTTCTACCAGTTGCACTATGAAATGGTGCTATGAACTAGTTGTTACAGTAAACAGTTTTAAATTCATTGCTTCTTCTTGGCTTTGTTGATTTCGAGGGAACCAAGGATCAATAGGTGGCAGCTGGATTTTAGCACACAGGCTTGGAGGACACATGGAACTGGAGAATATATGCCCAACCAAAAATAAAGAATGTCATTCATATCTTGTTAGAGTTGTTGCCAACATGATCCTTGATTTTAGCAGTTTGTTAGATCTACTAGTACAGATGTTAGACTAGTAGATTTTTGTGGCGAATCCTAGGATAGGAAGGCCAACTCACACTTCTAGTTGTTGTCTACTATTTTTTTTTATAAATACATCAGACGAATGATATGTTGGGTTCGAATGGTTAAGCAGAGATCCCTATTTTGTAATATTATGACTAAATAGAGTTGTTCTCTGGTTATGTATGAGACTTTGGATATTTTCATTAATAGAAGTCAACCTCTTTTCACCAGCTTGTTTATTCTTACTCTGAAATGCTCATTATTGGATGATCCTTATGAGATTTTGTGGTTTTGTTATAATGAATGTTTGATTATAATGCTGCTATAAATGTTTTTCAGTGTTTTAAACTTTAGTTCAAGAAATTCTTGTGACTGATTTTTTCTTCACCTAGCTGCTTGAAGGCCTGATGCTTATAGAGTATTTATCCACCTTCCTCACTAAGTATTCCTTCTATTCACCTTTATCCTTAAATGATTGACTGAAGTTAATCAAAACCTCATTTTCTTATGCATGCTAGCCCATATTTCTGTGTTAAAACATTCTTATACTAAGTTTTGTCCATTTGACCTTTAATCATTAATTTACATTTACAAACCTTTTGATGGGCACCGGGATGATCCTCTTGCAATCTGAGGGTGACTCTCAGTGCTAACATTCTTTAACTCTATCAGCCCATAAGGAAAATTTCATCTTTGAGTCCCCTAATTTCTTGTTGTCTTCTAACAATTTCTTAATGATCTTTATGAGGCTCTTGTTAGATGACTCTGCCAAACCATTTCCTTGGGGGTAATAAGGAGTAGAATGGAATAATGTAATCCCATACTGTTCACAGAACTTGATGAATGGTTCAACTTTAAAAGAGGCAACATTGTCAGTAACAATCTTGCTTGGAAAAACAAATCTTGACATGATATCCTCAAGAAAACTAATGATTACCTTGTGGGAGGCACTCCTTGTAGGAATGGCTTCTATCCACTTGGTGAAATAATCAGTGGCATTCAAAATCCACCTATGCTGACCACTTGAAGTTGGATGAATTTCCCCAATGAATTCAAGACCCCATTGCTGAAATGGTCCAGAAACCACCACAGGCTTCAAAGGAAAAGATTTGAGTTGCTCCTTTCCAGAAAACTTGTTGCATTTGACACAAGCTCTAATATTTGTACAAACATCAGTAAAAAGGCTAGGCTAGAAATACCTAGCTCTGAGGATCTTATAGGTTGTGGTTCTCCAAAAATTATGGCCCCCACATAAGCTAAGCTATCATGAAAGTCAGTCATGGCCTTTTGGGCCTCCTGTGGATCTAGACATCTCAAAAGAACTCCTAGAGGATATTTCCATTACTAAACATGATCAATGAGACAATATATGATTTCCTTAAGCTTCAAATCTCTCACCTCATTCTTTTCCAAACCATCAGGAGGTTGCAAATTCTGCAGAAAATATATGATGTCTTTATACCAAGTGCATTCTGCCAAGTTGGGGATGATATGAGAGTTTTTTTCAGCAAAATAAACTTCCTGATTTTATGATTTTATGTTCATGAAATTAACCCCTAAATATTTTCAATTCGATTCAGCCAACATCCTAGCTAAACCTTGGCCTTTCACTAGTTTAGTGGGCTTCATTTCAAGGTCAAAATCCAGAATTTTGGCAATCCATTTTCTCCTCTTCCCATCTATGTCAGGATGGATAAGTATCTCTTTCATTGAGGCTAAGGGAACATAGGAAACAATCTTTGAATGAAAAATATATACTCTGAAATCCTTGAGGGATTTGACCAAAGCATAAGCCTTCTTTTCCATGATATCATATCTTATTTCTGCATCCCTCAATGCTCTGTAAAAAAAGGAAATCGGTTGTTGTAACCTCTCTATATTTTTTTGCAGCAAGACAACAACCAATGTGTCAAATGAGGAAAAGGAAAATATTAGAAAATCCTTGGAATAATTAGGGTTGATGAGCACAGGTGCTTCAATCAATGCATTTTTGATTTGGTCAAAAGAATCTCGAGCCTCAATAGTCCATTTCACCTCATTTCCTTTCCTAAGCATGGATGTAATGTACTTAACCAATTCAACAAAGTTAGAGATGAACCTTCTTAAAAAAATGATTTTCCCCAAGAAAGACTGAACTTCTTTCTTGGATCTAGGAAGAGATAAAGTCTGTATGGCCTCTACTCCACTTGAATCAATTCTTACCCCTTCTGTTGATACAATGTGTTCCAATAACTTACATTCCTTCATAGCAAACAAACATTTCTTTGGATTGAGAGAAAGACCAAACTTTCTGCACTTCAAGAAGAAATGTTTCAAATGATGATAATTCTCTTTATCATATTTAGAGAACACTGTAATGTCATCTAGGTAGATGACCACAAATTTGTCCTTCTCCCCAATAAATGCAATATCCATTGCTCGCTGAAAGTTTGATCCTGCATTCATTAATCCAAAAGGCATTTTAGCATACATGAATGTGCCCAAAGGAGTAGTGAAGGTCGTCTTCTCTCTATCTTCAGGCAAGACAAATATCTGATTGTATCATGAGAAGCCATCAATCATAGACATCCTAGATGAGCCAGTCACTCTCTGCAAAATGTGCTCCATCTTTGGCAAGGGGTAATTATCTTTCTTGGAGCTTCTATTCAAATGCATGAAATCAACACAGTCTAATTTCCCCATTTTTCTTCCTCACAGGGACCAATTTAGCCACCCACTCAGAGTATCTCAAAGGAATGATGATATTGGCATCCAACAACTTCTTCACTTCTTTTTCCATAATAGTCAACAACATGGGATTTATCTGTCTCAGTTTTTTCCTAAAAGGCTTGGTCTCCTCTTTCAAAGGGGTCTTATGTTCAATGATGTTTGTGTCATATGTTCGTAAATATTCATATTTCCAAGAAAACACGTTAGCAAAATCCTATAAAATCTTAACATACTCATCCCTTTGTTCCTTTGACAAGTTTCTAGACAATTTGACATACTTTAGATCCTCCTCTATACCTAAATTGTATTCAGTCACACCAACATTTTTAGTTGAACCTTTAACCTTTACAACAACATCATTTCTTTCAAACAATCTCTCCAAGGGGACTAGTCCTTTTGGAATATGGTCACTGGGAAACTGAAAAATATGATGGTCATCAATTTTATTCAGAAAAATATCAACATGCGAGATTTTTTCATAATCATGATCTTGATCAATATGTAAGGCAGAAAACTCATCCATAGTTTCAATAAATCTTTTTATCTCAAGATCATCCTCAAATACCTTCCAATGTTTGACATTGTCATGTATAGAGGGTCTATACTTCACTTCCACATCATATTTGAGTTTAGGGGGAAAAGGAACTCTGAAATTACTTGCTGAGACAACCAAGGAATCTTCCATAGTGTTCTCCTCTCTTGGAACAAAATGGATACTAAAATACAAGAAGAAATTATCCACAAAATCCCAAACTTCATTTCTGTAAGTCCTTAACCTGGGGTGTTTAGCTTGATACACATTTTTTACTTGATGATCAATTAATTCAGCATCTCCAAACACTGCTAGCTCTTCAATCTTCATGTCTTTAGCAGCCCTCAAACCCAAAACAAGAGCCTCATATTCTGCCACATTGTTTGTAGTTTCAAATTCAATATTGTAAGACAAAGATATGATCTATTGGGTAGGGGAAATAAAGACTACCCCAACACCAACACCTTCTTTAGAAGAGGCCCCATCAAAAAACATCTTCCAAACAGAGGTATTAGGAGGAGGAATTTCACAAGAGGTAATGGGTTATTTTCTGATTTCAATAGATGATTGAGGAGCATCATTGAGCTCTAATATACTGGATCCTAAATCAGTATCAACTACAAAAATAGGGTGGTTGGTAGGATTTGCTTCATCACTGATAATGTAGGCTAGTTGTGCCTCCCTATAAAGCCTTCTATGTTCTCCCTCAAATACAAGAATGCTGGCATATGAAAGGTCCATCTGCAAATTTCCCCCTTGTCTTTTTATTCAAGTTCTTGACAAGAGCATCCCAAACTTAGGGGGGACATCAACCACCACAATATCCATGACCACACTTTTCATGGGCAATTGGAACATGGTAACAACTAGGTCTTTGATAACCCCAAGACACTTCACTTTCCAAAAATCAAATGAGTATAAGTCATGGTAAGTTTTGGTAATTTCCATCCCAAGCTCATCCATGACAGTTTTAGAAATGGGGTTATGATATGCCCCTAAGTCCATCAAGCAGTTGTGCAACACTTTATCATGAATGTTTAATGATGTGTAGAAAGGGGGGGAAGATTCATCCCTATCCTCTACCAAAGGTCCCAGGATGATTGTTGGTTTTTCATCTTGAAGGTTGACTGAATCTGTGGAATTAGATGAAGGCTTAGGCTGCAACATTTTGGAAAGATACCTTTTGAATTCCTCATTATTAATTAGCTCCAAAAAAGGTACAGGGATGTTAATATTTTGAATCTCACTTTCAAAGATAAAGGAGGATGGAGATTTCAGAATTTCCTTAATTTTTGGGATAGGGCTCTTAACCAATGCTTGAGGGTTTTGTGTATCTTTGTCTTAGCTTCTAGTTGCCACAGCCTTAGTAGAATTTTCTGTTTTAGTGGCTTGATCATAAGTGTCAGGCTATCCATGAGAGACTCAATTGGTTTTTTACCCTTTACTCAATTCATTTAATCGGATATCCATGAGAGACTCTTCATACACAGATTGATTTAAATGAGGATACAAAGAGGTTTCACCAAGATAATGGATTTATGGATCAATTTCTTCATCCTCTCCTTCTTCATCATCAACAAGGTTATTTTGGAGAGGGGCCTGGAATTTTTTATCATCCCTATCCCTATTTATTTAATCTCTTTGGAGGACCCGAGGGGCATTATTTGGTCTTCTAAAATTACCTCTATTATCAACATTATGTGTGTTCCTATAGTTCTTTTTTCCTTCAAGTTTCAACTTCTCTATTTAAGCAGAAAGTGATTTTACCAATTTTGTAAGTTCATCAACTTGAGGGTGGACAACAAGGGATTCTGAGGTTGAACCTTCAACTCTACCTTTCCTTCTATCTCTATCATATTTTCCCCTAAGTTTGTCAGCTGCCAATATGTTAGATTCTACTTTCAATGATGCATCTTGCATATGATCTTGAGAGGAAGATCTTGTTTCTCTCAACAGGAGGCAAAACTCAGGGTCAAAAGCACTGGCATAGGTAATCTTGGCAGAGGTTACTGTAGGATTTATTTCAGTGGGAATTTTGTTGTACATTTTATTAAATATTTTTGAGAAGTCTGAAACAGATTCCCCTTCTTTCCTCTTAAGTGACCCAAATTATGTAATATAATAAAGGAAATCCTTTTTATCCCACCAATGTCTTAAGAAAGCATCATATAAAGCTTCAATCCTAGCAATAGATCCAAGAGTCAAACCCCTAAACCATTTTCTAGACTCATCGTCAAGGCTCTGTACAAATACCCTCATCCATACATCCTCATTCTCAATGTTAAGATTGTATGCATAACTATAAAAAGATGCAAGGTGTTCTTCTGCAGTTATGTCTTCCTCCCCTGTGAACTTGGGCATGTACTTAAGGTAGTCTCCAACTGGGAGAGAATTCATTGGCTGAGGTAAAATAATAGGGGCATACCTAGTAGCCACTATGGAATCCATCCTATTTCTAGGAATATTAGCACCTACCATTGGGTTGTGAACTATAGGAGAACAAGGGGGAGATGGAGTTTTGACAAGTACAACTACATCTTTGATTTTAGGAGAAAGAGGGAGCTTGGATGGAGAGGTTTCAATTTTCATAGGAAGATGTTGAGTCTTGGAGGAATATGGTATAGGGTCCAAGGGAAAAAAGGTTTCCTCCTCTTTAGTCACATCAATTTTAATAGGAGGAGTAGTAGGAAGGCCCAAAGTAGGAAAATATTCTAAGCTCTCAAGTCTAAACCAACTTACAACATTAGGAGTGGCAAGGGTTTCAAAACTTTCTTCTTTCAATTTGGGGCTAAAAGAAGAGTATTCAACAGAGGGTAGAAGAGGAGAATTGGAAAATTTTCAAAATCCAAATTTTCAACAGAGGGTAGAAGAGGAGAATTGGATATAACTACTGGAGTTTTAAAAGTAGAATCATGTAAATGACAAGAAGTACCTGGTACAGTAGTTGAAAATCATTCTTGAGAATATTTTCCTTTCTTAATAATCTTCTCTGGGTCAGCTTCAAGTGTTTCTAGAGGTATATGTGGAGTAGACCTCATGTGTCTTCCTTTGGGAGCCACAATTGAAACAGTGGAGTCACCAGGTGCAAGTTTTTAGCTTCAATGTACTGATTTCTAATGCACCTTCAGAATCATTATTTCTTTGTCATTCAATCCTAGGGAAATGTCTTCAATTCATTCCCCAACAATGATGCAAATAATGTTAGCACTAAGAGTCACCCTCAAATTCAAGAGGATAAGCCCAATACCCATCAAAAGGTTTGTAAATGTAAATTAATGATTAAAGGTCAAATGGACAAAACTCAACATAAGAATGTTTTAACATAGAAATCTGGGCTAGCATGCATAAGAAAATGAGGTTTTGATTAACTTCAGTCAGTGGTTTAAGGATAAAGGTGAGTCGAAGGAATATTTAGTGAGGAAGGTGGATAAGTATGCTATAAGCATCGGGCCTTCAAGCAACTAGGTGAAGAAAAACTCAGTCACAAGAACTTCTTGAACTAAAGTTTAAAACACTAAAAAACATCCATATCAACATTATAATCAAACATCCATTATAACACAACCACAACATCTCATAAGGATCATCCAATAATGAACATTTTAGAGTAAGGAGAAACAATATGATGAAAAGAGGCTGACTTATATTAATGAAAATATCTCAGGTCTCATACATAACCAGAGAACAACTATGTTTAGTCAAAATATTACAAAATAGGTTCTCTGCTCAACCATTCGAACCCAAAATATAATTCATCTGATGTATTTATAACCAAAACAATAGACAATAGCTAGAGGTGCGAGCTAGCCTTCCTATCCTAGGATTCTCCACAAAAAGCTACTAGTCTAACATCTGTACAAGTAGATCTAACAAACTGCTAAAATCAAGGAGTTTGTTGGCAACAACTCTAACAAGATATGAATGACATGCTTCATTGTTGCTTGGGCGTATCTTCTCCAGTTCCATGTTTCCTCCAAGCCTATGTGTTGAGCTCCTGCTACCACCTGTTGATCCTTGGTTCCCTCCAAATCATCAAAGACAAGAAGAAGCAATGAATTTAAAATTGTTGATTGTAACAACCAATTTGTAGCACCATTTCGTAGCGCAACTGGTAGCAAATTTCATAGCACCCACGTCTTTAAAATTATTCTTCAGCCGATTTCGTAGCACATTCGGTAGCAGATTCCGTATCTCCTTCCTATAAAACTTCTCTGTAGATTTCGTAGCATCCATTCTGTGTCTGGATAGGTGATTTTGTAGCGCCTTCAGTAGCGCAAATACATAATAGTCTGTGTGAATGATTCTATAGCACCAGGCGCTATGAAATATCTGTGTTTTTTCTATGTGATGCAACAAATCCTCAAAAACAAAAAAAGTCTTAGTAGATGGATTATGAGCCTGTAGATGCCTCTAGTAGGTGAAAATATAATATTTCCTTGAACACTTCAATATTTCAAAAACTAATCACCATAAAAATGGGATCTATCATACTCTCCATTTACTTTCTCAATCTGGAACGGATCCTTGTTGCAGGAGAACTTCCCTCTGTGACAACATCATCTATTTCTTTTGCAGGGGCACTCCTCTCTATTGCAGGGGAATTTCTTTCTGTTTCAGCTTGTGCTAGAACATTTAAGTTCCTCTGGGCTAGATCATCCTTGAAGGGCTGCAATTTTTCTTTGAGATTTATGTTTTGGGACTGAGTACTTTTGTTTTTCCTGTACATAGTCTTAAGTTGCCTATGGAGAGGTAAGAATATTCTTGTTGTAAACCTAGCCAGATCAAGGGCTTCATTATTGATCCAAAAAGGATCCATAGAAGTATAAGAATAACTCAGAACTCACAGAGGCAATTCAGAATGCTCAGAATGGCTCCAATAGACAGAGAAAGGGAAAGAATTCAAAGTTCCCAAAACTCAATGAAAATGACATGATCTTAAAGAGAACTTCACGAGATATCTAATGGTGAAAATGACTCATCAAATGGATTTACGGTTTGAAATATATTCACGTTCAAAGTTGTGGTCAAACAAGGCTAGTCAATAGAGGGCCACATCATCATACGTACTGCTAATGTCAGGATGACGTCAACAAATGACATGGAAGGGTGACATCATCGTATGGGCTTCTAACGTCAGCATTCCATGTGGAAAAACCATAGGTTTCTACGTGTCACCTACCAATGGGCTTTTCAGGGGTCCATGTAGACAAGTAAAAAAGTGCCACGTGGCACTCCCAGGAGATGCCATGTGGCCCCACCCGGGAAGTGCCATGTGTCAGGTACAGAATGACGGGGCGAAGACGTTAGCAAAAAGGTGGACTTATCAGTGGGCACCACGTGGCCCAATCATCGGGAGACACGTGGCATCCTTGAAACACCCAATATTAACCCATGAACGAATTTTGTTTTAAAAAAAATGGCAGGTTTGCCAAATCTGGTGAACCACGCCAGTTTTAACGGAAAGTTGGAAGTACCTCTAGCAAGTACGCTAAAATTAGCAGGGAGCATATATTGTAATATATATATTCAAACAAAAAACACACCAAAATGGAGTCCGATGGGATTCAACCCCGAAACCTCCATGATGCCCAAGCCTTAACGAATCTTCCCATAACCAATGTGCCACGGGTACCTCTTGGGACATCCACCCGTGGATATTATTTAAAAGGTTTAATATTCTTAGATCTGGGAGAGAGGCGCAGACCGTACAGACCTGTGGGAATAAATTTCGAGACATAACTGTCATCATTGCAGGTTGCAGAGGGCACTAAAATAGAGACATGATTCTTCTTGGGCCTGGGAGTTCCAGAGTCGGATCAGAGTGTGGAGACAGTCATTTTTGGGTAATTCGACGCCACAAATTCAATGGTGATTTCTATTTTCTGATATGAGCATTATTTCTGCAGCTTGATTTCAGAATGAGGCATATTTATGTATTTTCCAAATTCTTTTGCTGAGTTAATGAAAGATCCTACCCATTTGAGAGTAGGACCCGGAGATGTAGTCCACCAGGGACGAACTCTGTTATCAAGTTTTTTTGTTCAGATCTGATATTTATGTCTCTTCATTTTTAAGTTTTCCCTTCTTTAATGGTGCACTTTAATTTATGCTCATTTAATGCAATTATTTATAAGTCATGATGAAAAGATCCCAGATCATGTTGGTATCTGAGCAGTCATATTTGACTTGAATTGTTGAGTGTGAATGTTGACTAGGGTCAAGCATAAACAAGGTGAAGGAACTCTTAATACTTTCAATCCTGAAGTTGGTCGTGTATCTAGAAGGAATAAAATGGAAGAAGAGGATGAGCATGATGAACACGAGAAAAACTTCCGCATGGTATTTTATCGCATGTCAGAAATGGTTGAGTGAATGTATGGAGATTACAAGAAGAGGATGAAGAAGAAAGGGAAGAAAAATGAATCACATGCAGATGATGATGCTTCGATAAACCAAGGGGCTGGAGGAGATCCTCCTAAGCCTCCATCTTCACCTTCGAGTTCTATTTCTTCTTCCTCTAAGCATTCTCATCATTCTCAATATTTTATCCATAAAGCCTCTTTTAAGAAACCATTATTAAAGCTTGATGTAAAATTTTCTTTACCTATGTTTAATCGAGATGCTAATCCTGAAAATCTAGATAATTGGATCTGATAGGTTGAAGTATATTGTCGTGTCCAACATATTGATGAAGAGGAAGTTAAAGTGAAATTGGATTATCTTTGGTTGGAAGGTACCACTCTCGCATGGTGGGAGAGCAATCTTCATGACAAAATTAAGTGTGGTAAGCTTCTTTCCTCATGGTTGGATTTTAATCAGTGATAAGGAAGCAATTTTATCCATTAGGTTATTTACATAAAGCAATGATGGAATGGAAAACTTTAAGGCAAAGTAAAGGACATACTGTACAAAGTTTCACAAAAGAATTTAGGAAGAAAGCTCTTGCATTGAATATTACTTTGGATTCTTATGAAACTTTAATGAAGTATATTGGCGCACTTCACAGTTATATTCTACATACTTTGTTCTTGTTTAACCCCACTAGTCTTGATGAAGTTTGTGTGAAAGCCACTCACCTTTAGAAAAGGGGGAAACATGTTCAAGAATATCCCACAAAGAAACCTTCCAATTTCCCACAAAAGAATTTTAAGAAGTTTAAGAGGAAGGAAAAGAAGACCGCTACAGTGACGAGAGAAGGAGGAAAACCATCCTGCACTCATTGCAAGAGGAGTTGTCACTATGAAGAACACTGTTGGAAACTGCATCTAGAAAATAAAATGAAACAGTTCGGTGGAAAGGGGAAGACAAAGACCGTTGCTACGATACATCAAGATCTTGGTTCTGATTCAGGAGATGAAGGAAAGATCACAATGGTTGGTGTACAAGGTAAAGATTCTCTTCATGCTAGTTCTAGTTCCAATGATGAATCTCATGTTGATGAATGAAAAAGGAATGAGTTATTTCAAATAAGAGTTGTATCTAAACATACTAAGATAGATACATTATTTGATCTGGGTTCCCAAGTAAACTTAAAATCTAAAGTACTTGTCAAGAAAATGGGTCTTGAAACGAAACCACATCCGAAGCCTTATCCTCTTGGTTGGGTATGTGACAAAGAAAAACTTAATGTCACCAAACAATGTAGGATAAGATTTGCTATTGCTTCAAAATTGATAGATGAAGTGGATTTGGATGTTGTACCACTTGATATATGTGGCATAGTGTTGGGAAGTCCTGATCCTTATGATAGAAAAGCAATCTTCTTTCGTCATGAGAACAAATACCACCTTACTAAGGGGGGAGTGGAATATATTGTTAGAGCTCACAACATGAGGGTAAATACAACACTTGTTAGTGCAGGGAAAATGAAAAGACGCGTAAACACTAATAAGAGATATGTACTCATGGTCATCAGAGAGAAAGATGTCAGGACATCTGACGCTTTCCAAGGGTGTGATCCATCTCATAAAAAGGAACTAATTGATATTTTTTCTAAGTATGATGATATTTTTCAAGAACCAGATGGATTACCTCCTAAAAGGGAAATCCAACACGAGATACATCTTCAACATGATTATCCTCTTCCTAATGTGGGCATGTACAGGATGTTAGTTGTGGAGATGACAAAGATCAAGAAGCAGGTACAGGGCTTATTGGATCAAGGGGTCATCAGGCCCAGTTGATCTCATTTTGTTTCTTCGATCATGATGGTGCCAAAGAAATATGGCACATGGCAAATGTGTGTCGATTACTGGGCCTTAAATAAAATCATGGTGAAAAATCGATACCCTCTTCCTTACATAGATGATTTACTTGATCAATTGAAGAATGATGTATATTTCACTAAGTTGAATTTGCATACTGGATATCATCAAATCAGAGTCACAGAATAGGATGCATGGAAACTGACTTTAAAAACCAAACATGGATTGTTTGAGTGGTTAGTTATGTCGTTTTGGATTTGTAATGCTCCGACAACTTTCATGCATGTGATGAATGATGTATTCAGGCCTTTCATAGATGACTTTGTGATTGTATATTTAGACGACATTCTTGTTTTTAGAGGGACTTGGGATGAGCATGTGAGGCATGTAAAGCAACTATTGGATACTTTGGAAAGGGAAAAGTTGTATGTAAAATTGTCTAAATGTGAATTTGGAAAGATTGCACTTCTGTACTTAGGTCATATTGTAGGAGGAGGACAATTGAAAATTGACCCTTCCAAAATTGATGTAATTGTAAATTGGCCTGAGCCAAAAGGTGTAGCCGAAATTCAAAGCTTCTTAGGTGTAGTCTAGTATTGGAGGAGATTCATTCCCAACTTCTCCTTCATAGAATCTCCTCTGCATGCCTTAACCAGTGTGAATAAAACTTTTCAGTGGGAAGGAAAACAACAAAAATCGTTCGACACTTTGAAGGGGAAGATCATTTTTGCACTAGTATTAGCACTGTTGAATCTTCAACAGCCTTTTGAGATTGAGACAGATGCCAGCAGATACACCATGGGTCCAGTATTGATGCAATATCATAAGCCTATATGTACCACTCTTAAACTTTCAACCAAGATGTTGTTAACTATATTACATATGATAAAGAGTTGTATGCATTAGTCTAGAGTGTAAATAAATGGAAGCACTACTTATTAGGGAAGGAAACAATCATACATACAGATCACCAACCCTTATAGTATCTTCAAGCACAGACCAACTTGCAACAATCTCGACACTACAGGTGGATGGGTTTTCTACAAAAATTTCACTTGGTAATCAAGTACAAAAAGGGTACAAGTAATAAGGTAGCTGATATGATTTCTAGACCTCCTATTGTTGCTTCTGTTATTTTGAAGAATACTTCTTTATATCATGATATCTATGTAGAACAATATTCCATCAATGAATATTTTAAAGAATTATATGCAAAGCTAACCCTTGGTGCACAGGTAGAGAGCTATTGTCTGCAGGGAAAATTACTCTACCATCTTGGAAGGCTATGTATTCCTACAAGTGAATGAGTCCATGTAATATGAGAAGCTCATAGTTCTCTTGTGTCTGGGAATTTTGGGCTAGGAAAAACTATGTCTCATTTGCAGAGGTTTTGTTACTGGCCTCAAATGAAATCAATTGTAACTAAGTATGTAAAGGGGTGTGTGATGTGTTCTACTTGTAAGCCCACTAATAGAANATTGGGGCTATACTCACCACTTCCTATTCCATCCCATCCATGGGAAAGTGTCTCCATGGATTTTGTAGGGGGTTTACCAATGACCAAAGGGGGTCATGATTATTTGTATGTTGTAGTGGATAGGTTCAACAAGATGTGTATCTTGATTCCATGTAAAAAGAAGATCGTTGTTGAGAAGACTTCTAATCCCTTCTTTCAGCATGTTTGGGTTCACTTTGAATTACCCACATCTATTGTCTCAGATCAAGATACTCGATTCCTTGGGGACTTTTGGACTAGCTTGTGGAGAATGATGAACACCAAATTGAAGAGGA